>SCDY01001184.1:0-45090 GCA_004143825.1 Drosophila micromelanica
TTTTTTCAAAATTTAAAATTGCGAGTTTGCATTTTTAATCGATTTTGCTGGCCATAAATAGTATAAAAAACAACATTTAACATCAATCTGAGGGGGTCAAATTTTTGGTCAAAAATCATGCCAAAATTAAGAAAAATTTGGACATGTACACTTATCGGACCTATAGGTCTCATATTTCAAACACCCATAAATTTGTCAAAAGTGAACCGATTTTGATGTTTGAGGGCATTCTGGTCATGATTTTTCATTTAAATCGATTCTACATTCAGTATCATTGCATCTTTGAAAAAAAAAAAATTTTTGATTTTTTTTGGAAAAAACATGTGCTCCCCCCTTATGAATTTTCGAAAAAAAAATTTTTTCAAAATTTAAAATTGCGAGTTTGCATTTTTAATCGATTTTGCTGGCCATAAATAGTATAAAAAACAACATTTAACATCATTCTGAGGTGGTCAAATTTTTGGTCAAAAATCAAGACAAAATTAAGAAAAATTTGGACATGTACAGTTATCGGACCTAAAGGCCTCATATTTGAAAAACCTATAAATTTGGTCATGATTTTGCATTACGAAAAAACTAAAACTACTAAAACTTTCTCAAAGAGAATATAAAAGAGATGCCTAATTAATCATAGCTGTACGCTTGACCTACTGCCCGAATTACAGATGTGTGGGCGTGGCAAATGAAAAAGTGCTGAGCTGGTCAAGCGTAGATTATGCAAGTTCCTAGAGAACCAGAGAACAACATGTGTGAGCTAAAGATCCTTAAGGATCGCCCGCTGCGCGATGCATTCCATAGAAAACTCATGAGACGCTCATTACGAGGGCAGCAGCGGGAGCGGGTGAAAAAAAAAAATGCTAGACAATGGTCAGCGTGCACACAAAGGGCAGCGAAGCTGAGCTGAGCTGAGTGAGGCTCATCATTTATAATGTGAAACATGTTGCGAAATTTTAGAGCACTTCTTAAACCTTTTTTTTTGCTGCAGACAATATGGCCAACAGACAAAAGCAATCGAAAGGCAGCACAAAGATGAGCCGAAGTGAAAGACAAAGGATTCTTTTTCCTATTTCATTCCTTTTTTTGGCAAGGCTAAGGTCCAGTGTCCGGCACAAAATGGCTTCGTATTACTTGTTTGCGGTTGCAGAGATGCGAGTGAGGGGCATGCTGCAACATTGCTGCAGCAAACAGTGGCAGCAGCTGCCAGCGATTGAGTTGCCACATTGCAAATGTCAACTGGCTAAGACTCTGGAGTTTCTGGTCTGTGCTTCCCTAAGAGCCCAAACAATGGAGTCCACTGTCAACCACAAAGCAGGGCAGGTTGACGGCAGCTTATCTGCATCTCTCACATGAGGCATCTTCCTGTGGGAACCTTTGGAGTTGTGCCATCCGATACTTTTCCGTTTAGCTAAATTGAACAGGTCCTCACAGTGTAGATCGCTGATCATTTGGTTGTCCTTTTTTTCTCTTTTTGTGGGGCGCTAAAATGTCAAATGATTCTTGTCTTGATTGAGCTGCTGATCAGCAGTTAGGATCAGGTGGGTCTGCGACTTCCACAGTAGTCCAGAAAAAAACACACAGTTAACGTCTAGTGTTACACTTTGTCAATTATCTGCATCTGAGTTGTCTTAATTGTTCGGCCAAAT
The DNA here is from genome assembly GCA_004143825.1 of Drosophila micromelanica. Taxonomy (NCBI): domain Eukaryota; kingdom Metazoa; phylum Arthropoda; class Insecta; order Diptera; family Drosophilidae; genus Drosophila; species Drosophila micromelanica. The sequence goes on from SCDY01001184.1 coordinate 1,644, forward strand.
TCCTAGTAATCCCATTTTTGGAGTCGCTTCTCACGTAGCTCAAGTAATTTGCGCTTAATCAAGGGGGTCTACTGAAAGCAAATATCTCTTTAGAGCTGGAAATTGAGAAGTTAATGAGCATTAAGTGGACTTTAATGTAATTGAGAACCAAGAAAATATGTATATCAAATCAGGTTAACAATTAAGAGTAGTAATGGAAAAATAACTCCAGCGATTTACTGCACTGAATTATAAATATAATTGTAAATATATTTATATTATAATAAAATCATGAATCCAATTCTGCACTGAATTGCCCCCACCCTTTTGGAATGAGTAAACAAAGCATAAAGATAATGACAGAAAGTATTAAAAACAAAACCCAAATCGAACACGAACCAAGTCAATAACAATCGCATTACAAACAAATGTACTTTACAATCGTGCAAAATAAATTTCGTTGTCGTTCGGAGAGGTAAAACCTCTGTGATAACCCGGGAACAGCCAGCCGAGAGTCGGTGAAAGCAAATGCATTTCCGGCTCTGTTTACTCAATTGTAATTCATGACTGGCCGATAAGGAAAGAACAAGAGAAAGAAATGTTTTTTTGGGAAGGGGGAAGCAGAAAATGCATTCCGAGATAGTCGTTGACTTAGGCCAAATATTATATGGAATATAAATTAAAATGTTGCTGAACTTGGCCTCTTTGTGTGTGGGTGATGACGGTGACTATGATGATGATGATGTAGTTTATGTCAATGATCATTGGGTTGCCTTATCTGGCAAAGTGACTTTGGTCATTTGCTTGGGTCAAATATTTTTGTATTTGAGGTCTAAATTTGCGTTGTGGCGCCAATTGGGTGCTTTGAACCTTTGCCTGGGAAGTTGAACAGCTACGCGACTTGGGTTAGTTTCCCATAGTGTACGACAGAGGGCGCTCCTTTACAAAAAAAATTTTCCTTAACAACACGTCAAGTGTTTGGTTTGAGCTCATTAGAGCCAGCTCATTGTCGAGTAATCCCTTTTTTATATGTATTTTCATTTTCTGTCCGGAACAAATCTCTGCCTGGCCGACCCAAATCATGAGGCGTATAATGCGCTGGACCCGAGAAACCCACGCTAAGGATGTGCAATGTTGCGCAAAAGGATAACAAATGAATAACCATATGTACGCACTTCGACTGACCTGCTGACCAACTGGGCCATGAGAAGTGAGAAATAAGGATACCCTCAGTGGACTCAAGCATGCAAAATCCGTGTCCTGCCCCAGCTCCTTTTTTTTACAAGTTCAAGCGCCAGAGAATATATGTATATATATGAAAAAAAAAACTCATGCGCCTCGCTGAATTTCAGTTTTACAATTTTTCAAAGCAATTAAATGAGGTTGTGTGTAGTGTGTGTGTGTGTTGGGTGTGCAGGCATTCCTAATGCGTAACCTGACACTTGGGTAACTAGGCACACATAAATCAGCGGCTAGCAGGATCTGAATCGCGGCGCAAGGACCTTCAAATACTTGATAAAAGTGAAACCATTTCCGGCATCAGCGTGTAGTCCTGCGACTTTCGATTTTTATTGTATTCTCTCTACGATTTTTCTACAATTTCCACATGAAATTTGAAAACAATTGGGAAATCGGAATACGCCCCTTTAACCACATTCAAATTTCACTTCCGTAGAGCAGGTTTTCACTTTGATTCGAGGGAAAATCGAGCTAACGATCAGTTATCGTATTGCAAATCGATAGGTGGAAATAATGGAAAGGGGGATGGAGGGACAGGCGTGGCCAAGGGGCGTTTTTATGTTTTGATTCTTTTTCTTTTTTGGTGGTTTGTCCAAGTTAAGTGAAAGTATTTTCATTTTGTTGTATTTTGGACCCGCATAAGTCGACCACCTCAGCGGCTACTAACTGCCACATCCGGCGTGACATTTTTCTTTAACTACCCCCTCTGAATGTGCCCCTGCCCCTGCCCCTGCTCCTGGAGAGTGGCCACTTAAACTGGCGTCACTCGATCGTGAGATGAGATGATGCCGCACTTTCAGTTCGGCCGCTCTAATCAAACATAACTAAATATTTCCGCATATTGTTAATCAATTTTTATGCCACAAGCGCTCCCGCTCTCCGGCCCTGCCCCTAGCTGCCCATCTAAAGTGGCCTCTAATTTATGCCACATGGAGGCGTAACAATTGCGAGCCCAAACAAATGTCCAATAGGCGAACTCGTATTCAAATGAATTTATTTCTGTTTGCCTTTTCCTCGCATTATTTATTGTTTAGGCAAATTTTCTATTGGTCTTGTTTGCTAATTGTTTTTTTTTCCGATTCGTTGGAATTTCTCTTCTTTTTTGTTGTGGGTTGTCATGGTCATGGGACGCGGGCGGTATGTGAAGAGGTGGAAGAGATGGGGAAGGGGGGACCGCTGCTGCTATTTCTGCTCATGCGGGTGACAAACATTGAGAAAACCTTTAATTAGGGTATTAATAAGCTATGGGTTAACTATTATGAAGACCTGTAAACCATCGACATTATAAGGTATATAAGGGGCAGTTATTTAATAGATATAAAATATTTGTAAGCTGCTTTTAGCTATAGTTGAAATTTTTAAATGATTTGTAGACTCATGCTGAGGCTGAGTTAAATCGGAGTCCCATTGTGATACGTTCTGTATAAAAAAAATATTTTTTTGGCAAATTTTATTTTTATGTTTTTTTTTTTATTATAAAAACCTTTTAACACTCGTTTACAAATTTATAAGTTGAAGATATCATACATATTTTCCCTCCATTTTATACGCACTCTGTTTGGTTTAAATTACCCATAAAGATATCTTAAGTATGCCAAGTACTGAGTCCTAACTAAAAAACCAAGTCAAGCGGGATAATTTACATGCACTCAAATGGTAGGATGAAGCAGAGGCAGCTCCGCAAGGACATTGCACAATGGTTAAAACAAAAGGATGCCGAAGTCGTCTACTCCTTAAGGAATGCCTGGCCAACTGTGTAAACAAAAGTGCAACAAAAACAAAGCGCAGTCGCTGCAGGAACAACGAAAAGGACAACGCAGGACCAGACAGGACGACAAGTGGCGTCGCAGGAAGAGGAAGCTGTCGTCAGCAGCAGCAGCATTTGGGTAACTAAAAACCCAATTTGAGAACCATAAGCAACAAACACAAACACATATGTTGCCTATGGAGCCGTTGAGTTGCAGATTGTCCTGCGGTGGTGGTGGGGGGTAACCACATGCGGAAGTATCCCGACATGCTGTCAAAGTTGGCGTCTAGGCAACTCGCAACGGACAAGACAAGATTTGTGTGCCAATTTTAAAACCCACACAAAGAAATTAGCCAGGACCTTGTCCTCGAACAGGTCACGTCGGACTTGGTTCATAGTTTCAACCTGGTTACTAAGCGCCCGAGCCCACTGTGCACACACGTTCGCAGTTGTTGTTGCTGGGCGACAAATTGAAATGTCACCTTGCGGCATTAACATACAAAATCGATTCGGCGGCAATTCTTACGTGATATTATAACAAATTAACAGACACGCATGCGAGCATGATTATCCCTTTTCACTGGACAAAAAGTAGGAGCAGGAGCTGAAGCGAGAGTGGGAGTGGAAGCTGCCCTTTGATGCTGCGCCGCCTGCGGCATCTTTGCCATATTTCTGAGTGACAAGTTGTCAGATTCGGGCATCAATATTTGAATGGGAGTAGTTGCCTTTAGATGTGCCGTAATCCTGCCGCCAGCTCCAACAGCACGCAGTTCCTTTCTTATCCTTTCTGGTGGCTATGCTAAACGGTGGCTAATTTGCAAGCCCATTGATAGAATATGCTAAAGGAGTTGGCCGCATTTTTACAAGTTAGAATTATTAGTTAGAATTATTTTCGCTATAATCTCGATTAAGCCAAAAACTTTTATTTTCATTTGTTTAAGTAACACGTGATTATTGATACATGTTCATGTTTAAATGTCATCAATTGAGAATTCTAGACATTTCATTAATATTTATTCTTTATATTTTCAACTCTACTTTTATCTGAAGATTATAGCATTTTATGTTATATTGCATTTTAACAAAATTTGTATAAAAACTGCATAGATTACTGCGAAGCAAAAAAAAGTGTCGAACATTGTAAAAAAGTTTTAATGTAGATAATATAATTAAGTATAAGAAGAAATACTTATATATCTACATATATAAAGAAAAGATATTATATAAATAAAATACCTTGGTATGCTTAAAAAACTCTCTTAAACAATTATTTTTCATCTGTGTATCGATTTTTCCATATATACATATATTTATGTATACATATATATATATCCCCTTGATTTCTCTGATAGTGACTCTGTTCAGGATTGGTTTGGGCACATCTGCCACAAGATGAAAACGGTGGGGGGAAAGAAAGAAAACGGCGGCGACTGTTGCTCCTCAGAATGCGCCTTTCATTAGACCAAGTTGAATAACTAGTTGGCCGCCGCATGACGAGAATATTTGACAAAGTGTCACGGGATCCTAAAAAATAAAAGAAAACGTAAAATAGAAAATGAGAAAAATTTTTACAAAATTCTGTACAAAAGTTTGCTCGAGGCATTGAAAATTCTTCAACTGCAGTTTTGGTGTCTTTTGCACAAGAACAAGAAATAATCTGCAGCTACGTTTGCTCAAGTGGAGGTCGGAATTATGATTAATGAATTCTGGCAGCAGAAGCAGCACCAAAGTTGGCCAACTGGCTGCCTGAGTGTCCTGGCCAAGTGGCAGGCCGAATTTTTAATGGTCTTGCCGATCCAAACAAAGCCAAAGGCCATTGACAAAAAGAACACTGAGAGAGAAGAATAAAAATGAAAACTGGTGACTTTTATACAATCTTTTTTTTTATATATTTTTATTGAAGGAGCTGCCTACGCAAACCATAAATCATGCTCTTTGATTAAAGGACACACGCAGGACACCAACGCGGGCAGCTCGGCTGCTGTAGGTGCTGTTTGGCTTTGATTAATAGTTGGTTCAAAGGATTGGCTGTTAAAAATTGCGATTCGGCGCGCTTGTTGACAAGTTATCCTTGCGAATTCGGCCTGTGTGGCCGCCAGCCCAACCCCGCCCAGCCTCGTCCTCTCGCCGTCGTTCACGTCCTGTCAATTGTCGTACAGCTGTCAACGGCCAATCAATGCAATTTACAGCTTCATTTTTGCAAATTTACAGAAGCAAATTTGACGAGCAGGGACGAGGCGGCGGCCTTGTTGACAGCAACAGCACCAACTGTTAAACAGGATATGTGTCCATGTCCTTCAAGTTTGACTTGAAAAGCTGTTCATGCGTGTGCAATGCGATACTTTTTTTTTGTTTTTTGAGTATTTTAAATACCTGGTTTGGGGGTTTTTTCTTTTTTGGTGACTTTTCTAGGACTTCGCTGGCGTCTAATTGCTAAACAATTGCGCCTGATTATCCTGTCAGGCGTCAGCTATTTGTGCGGTTTCCCGCTTTGTTTAATTGGATTGCTTTCGGGCCACGGGACATGTGAGTGACATCACGTCGTCGTCGCAAAGCCATCAACGCACCTTTTCACAATCGTCAAATGCTTTTTTGGCGCCGCAAAAAAATGCCAAAAATAAAACCAACAAGTATAGAAGACTAGCAGATATCCCTTACACATTTACGCAGAAAGCTGCCTATCGTGCTTCTTTTTTTAATATTAAAATTATTTCATTAAAAAAATTTAATAAATAAATACCAAATTTTAATTACCCAAAGTCTAAAAATCTGAGATATTCCAACAATAGACCATTTTTTCTTAACGAGATTTGTAGAATCGGGAATTTCTCACTCTATGCGCTGCACGCAATTGCAAAAAAAAAAACGATTCTACCCCTTTTAACTATTTTCCATGATTACAGGGTATATGCAAAAAAAATCACACGCAAATCGAGTCTGGCCATGAACGACCATGACTGCGACCTTATCAGCCCCTAATAACAAACCCAGTTCTAGCTTAGCTCCGACTATAGATCTAACAAACATATAATGAAAGAAAATTAAATGAAAAGATTCTACAATAACAATAAACAAAAATTCGGTACTCTCCGATTTTGCAAATTACCCCTTTATATATAAAGTACAAAAATTCATTTAATTATTTTAATATTTTTGCGCTAATGTTAAAATGCTTAATGTTAATGCTTGATTTGAATTTTATGGACTTGTTGTGCAGCTATATTTTAAAGATAATGAATCTATTCTAAATATATTCATATATTATGTATATGTTTTGTTTTTTGGTTTTGTATTCTATTTTGATAACTCAAAATGGAATATGTAAAATTTGAGTGCAGAAAGATTAAACAAAGGTTATGCATTAATATACTAATTAAACCTTTTGAAATTATTTGTTTATGGGATATAGGCGTCATCTATCAAACTCAATTCAAAAACTCCATCTTCCTTTGCTATCCTTGCATTATTTTATATCCACCCAAATGTTGCCCAGTGTCTGTGGCTCAATGCTCCCTCTCCCCTCGCCCCTCTTTTCCATTAACGCAGTTTGCAGCCGGGGTCTCTCGCGCCATCTCGTCGTACTCTTTGACACCGAAAGGAGATTTTGTGTTTGCGAAATTTATGCCGAATTTGAATTGTTGATAAGAAACTCGTTGACTAAGTGCGGCCCGGGTGCATTGCTCGACCCCCTGATAAGCCGGGGAAAGTCCTTGATCTTGAGCTGCGTTTCGAGCGTTTTTGCGTGCCGCCAGTTGACGGCAGCCGCTTAAAATTTGAGAAATTTTCGAGTCAGGGGGGTTGGATGGGGCAGCAGGCGGTGGCGCATCCGAATGTGTGTATGCCAGTTGCAAGAAATAGCAACAAGGCAACTGATAAGAGCTCCCCACCAAATCAAAATAAAAGTTGCGTCGCATCGCCGGCGGGCCAAAAATTGATAACCGAAAGTGCAAAGCGGCGAGCGGCGAGCGGGAAACAGGGCCTGACAAGGGCCGCCTGATTTGCTTAATTACACAATGGGGACTCATTTACATCTGCAGGCTGATAAAGTCATGCGAGGGGCAGCTGCTGGAGGGGGTGTGTCCTGGACGGGAGAAAGGTTCAGGTTCAGGTTCAGGTTGAGGGCACGCGTTGTGTTTGGAGTTGGCCCAAAAGCCGCTTAGGCAACAGCTGCCGCAGCTAACTGGCAACAATGTGGCTGCCACACCAAGTGGCACACAAATCTCACAAATTACGAAGGCTGCTTAGCGACTTGACTGCTGTCCCCCTCACTCTCCTCCCACACAAAGAGAGGCACGGGATCAAATCTAATGTAAAAAGAAATCGGAATATTCTTCACAATACGGCTCGTATGGATCTTGGCTGAGACGAGCGATCCGGGCTAAAATTGAATGGCAGCTAAGCCTCTCGTTATGTAAGCGCACAGGAAGTTGAACAAATTGCATAAGACACAAAACAACAAAGGAGCCCAAGGGCCGAGGGGCCAGTGGCCAAGTTCATTGTTGTTGCCAAAAAATAAATAAAGATATTGATTGAATGGCCAAAAAAAATTAAAAAGAGAACACAGTTAAGGAAGCAGATGAATGACCGGAACGGAAGTGAATGCAATGAGCAGCAAAATAATGCAGGACTCAGAATAAAATGCACTTGGATGGTTGCATTTCGTACAAGGTGTAGATATGGAATTCCTTCTGAGACCCTTTTGAGTGTTGCGGAAACTCGTTGATAACTCCAACAGTTAGGAGTCCGATACGTAAAGAAGCCCATTAGATATACCAAATAAAACTTAACTTGGTGTACTTTAGTTTTTATTTATTATTTTCTTTATTTGACAACCTGATTAAGGTTAAATAGTTTCTACTAAATAATATATAAATAAATAATAGGAGTTTGGAAAAACTATTTAAGTTTCGACTTGGAATATATCTAGTGCGGACTTCAACTTCAACATGTCTTAAAGGAACTTGATCTTGTTTTGTTAGCTTTTCTCTTGCTCTTGTCGCTCTCTTACTTTATTTCTTCATCACCATTAACCTAATTAGAACTTTCATGGAATCATGGAATCCATTCGAGGCTTTAAATCTTTGAAATTTGTTTATATGGTAAAAATATATAAATTTATGAGTATAAACAGTTTTACATAGTAATCGTAACGGTAACATTTTTTTCTTCTAAAAATGTTTTAATTTGGCTTATGTTTACCCACATTTGATATGTGAAATTATAGATTTTCTATACAACTTACACAGATAAAGGATCAGCATATTATAAATTTGATATATCAAATACGATTGTGATTAGAGTATAGTATTCTACAACTAATCCACATATCACACACTCTTTATCGTTATCTCTCTTTCTTTCCGCACACAATTTTCCCAAGCCCAAGATCAGTCCAAGCGTATTCCAGCCACGCGCTCACTTCCTCCTGGAACCAAGTTTAATCCAGAGATCAAATCACAATCCGCGGAACTAGTTGGTGATCTGCGGCTGCTTATTGCGCCACAAATCTGTAGATCCTGGCGCTAATCGCAGCATCATGAGCGTGATCAGCGAAGATCGCTAATCGCACGCCTTAAGTTAACTATAATCCAAGATGATCCACTCGCGATTCCTGTGCTTACCTGCGCCGAGTGTTGATCAACGCCAACTGTTTTTGCTTAATCCGGGGCTTATACTTTTTGCGCCGCCTGCGGATTATAATAAAAATTTAAATATTGCTACAATTTTTCTTTTATTTTTTTTTTTGCACTTGGCCTTTACCTCTTTACTGCGCAAAGCAGCTGACTCCCGGATTAGTGGAGGCGAATGCTAAAGAAAAAAAGAGAAGAAGAAAAAAAATGTTGCGCCTACCTCGGATCGGAGGGCGGATTAAATTTTTTCAACAAAAATAAGTCAGTCTTAAGCACGGCGATTAGAGCTTGATCCTCCGGGTACATGGGCGTAATATTGATGGATTTTCCTCTAAATCCGTCAGCTAATCTCCGGCTTAGCGCGCGACGCGATTTTTTTCGCGACTGCGCCCATTTGTGTGCGTGTGTTTTGTCTGCAACTTATTTATATTATATGTTCACTTTTTTTCGCTAGAAGGCAACTCGGCCTGAAAACTGACTGGACGAGGATCATAATTATGGAATTCCTAAACAAGAGAGAGAAACAGCCAGCAGCGTCAGAGAGCGTGCTACCTGTAAGCGTGGATTACCTCTTTGCCTGTGCCCAGGTAGCTGCCTCCTGGCCCTTGGCCAGCCTTGAGGTCAGCGTTGGCAATTAAGAAGTCAATTTTCGGCAAAAAAAAAATAAGCAGATCGTTGGCTAAAACAATGCAAAAAATGTGCAAAAGCTGAACTAAATCCGGCTTAAGAATGACAACAACGGCAATGGACCAAGTTTTGCGTCATAAACAGAAGATGTTCATGTTTTTTTTTTTAAACTCTCGTTGCCCTCTCTCTGCCTTTCGCATCTTTGCATGATCATAAAAATATAGCAGCGAATTCGCCGCAGAGTTCGAGGCTCGGACCCAGCACACTCTCTCCCGCCCACACTCTTTTTAAGGTGTGTTAATTATTCGTGTCCTTGACTGCGTCTAATGTGCGCGGTTTGACTTTTTTGCCCAGTTTTTTACGAGTGCCGTTTTGTTCCTTCCGTTTTTTAGACGAGTTTTAGTGCAGTTTTTTGTGTCCTGTTTTTTATGATCTATTCTACCTGGGTTTATGATTGCGCTTTTTACTTGCGCTGTTTTTTAATGAGCTGAGCCGAGGTTAGTGAACTATAAGAAATCGTCGATCTACATAAATAAATATACATTGGTCTTTAAAAATTTGGGTGTGTGTGTGTGTGAGTGTGTGTACAGCTGTTTAACAGCTAGAGCTAGTAGTTAGCACAGATATTTCCTTAGAATTTGCCATAGAAGACCACTTTGCGTATGTTTGTAATTAGAATTAGCCCAGGACCAACCCACCGAAAAATGCGTTTACTCAACGAAGGACGCGGGCCATTTGCGCAGCGGATTAGTCCGGTTTAATCCTTGGCCCGTTACATTGGGTGTGTTCTATTTACATGCATTAGGTGCACTACACAAAACGCTTTGTGACGCAGCCAAACAATTAGTGCAAAAATATGTTTGGCCAATTTTAATGAGTTGGACGCGCAATATTTTTACCGGGAAGCAGAAAAATATATTTCACAGACCAGATCATAAAAAGCGAAAAATATTTTGCATTCCCAGTAAAGAGTGGAACATGCTGAAAAACTTGGAGCTGGCTTTGAAAAGCGATGCCAGTTCGCGTCTCCGGCGCTAATCCGGCCTGCTTAGCGGTTGCCTAATCTTAATCCCAATAGGAACTTGTGCGTCCAGGCTCAGGCTAAGCTGTTTCCGCGCTTCCTGACGTCACTCGCTGGCTTAATTAAATCACTCGGATTAGCTTGAGCCGCCTCTGACGAGACTCGAACCTGCACAAGATTCATTCAAGCTCGGGCTTGAATTGCTGCTGCTGCTAAACCCCTTATCCCGATCTGGGCTCACACGCGCTCTCCGAGTCGTGCGTCTGGCATGCGCCGCATCAACTTGAGAAGATCTCAGCTGCACCCAAGGCTCGCCCCTCGACAGCGCAATCAATTTGATATCAAATAGGGCTTCGCCGCAGCCTGTTGAGCTGTGCGCCCTAAAAAATGAAAATGGTGAGCTAGATCGTTTTTTTAAGGGATGCTGCGGCTGTCAGCGCCGCTTCAGCGGGATCACCGAACTTGTTTACACATATGCATGAGGCAAGAGGCGACTGCCACGCCCCAACGGCTCGAATTTCAAGCACCTTTTTATTTCGTAGAGATTGCAAGTTTTTGAGGCGCATTTCCTGGAAATGCGTTCAGCTTTGGTCCGAGCTCAGGCCAAATTCATTTGTAATTTCCTGCAACTCTTTGGGAACGCACAGGAAAACAGAATCTGGTTTTAAGCTGCGCTCATTAGGTCCTGGAGAAAGGGTAGTGATCGCAGGGGGTTTTTCGGCGCATTAAAAATTGGATTTGAATAAATGCGAATGCAGTTCCTAAATTCGTGGCTAAAATAATATTCAACTCAAGATTGCGTGGCTTAGCCATATCCTTTCATTCAGCTTGCAAGGAAGACGCGTGCTCCGCGCTAAGCCCAAGGATTAGTGCAGCCTAATCGCCCGATTTGCATGGAAGTTCATTAAGCGCCGTCGCTACTCCTACTCTACCTCTCGCTCTGTCTCTCTCTTTCCCTCTCTCTCTCTGCTTCAATAAAATTTCGATTTGTCATGTTTATTATCATCATCACCATTATCAAATCGACAGGACGACTTGTTTGATTGACTATAAATCAGCGAACCCTCAGCTTGATCGAGTGTTACAAATGGCTAAAAAATTTGTGGGCACACACACACGCACACACACACACATATCGCATAGCACCCCTCTAGCGGTAACCCTATGCCTAACCCTACCCCGTTGAGGTTGGGCGCAAGCGCAGCGTGTGCGGCTTTCGCTTTCACTCTTTCTTTCTTTTTTTTACCCATTTTTTTGCTCTATATGCACCGTTATTGTCTATGTTGACAGCCCCTGTTGCCGTACCGCCCGCCTCAAGCGAAATATTTGTACAAAATTTGTCGTTTTTTCGGGTTGAAAAATTACGAATTTCTTTTTTTATTTTGGTGTTTTTTGAGTTTTTTGTTTGGTTTTAGGCTCTGCGCATTATTTGTCAGTGGTAGGGTTATGGCTATATGACTAGATGCTGGCAACAGCTGTAATACGAAACTGGACACATGCCGGCTATCGAAAACTTGTAGTCGGGTGTATTTATTGGAAGAAATAGTGCAGCTGCTGTCAAAGAGTTGGAAATATGCTGGCTGAAAAGATTGTTGAGAGCAATCAAATATGTTTTATGTTTATATTTAAATGTGTAGATTACAATTTATTAAATTTGCATTTTTAGACTAGTTTTTTCATAATATTATTGATACCTTACCATTTATAAAAACATTTTAAATTATTGATATTTAATTTTTAGGCTACATTATGTATACTCTTTATAAAGGATATTGATTTTTCGCTTTAAATAATTTATTTCTTGCATATTCACATATTTGTGTTCTAAATTGAATATTTATTATTTCAAAGAGCTAAAAGTACATCAAAACAAACTTTCATCTCTAATTTCAATGTCAGTAAAACTAAATATACAAAAAATATATACGAAACAAAAACTGAGTACAAATTGTGTATGTTTTTTTTTTTACAGATAACAGTTCTTATTTTAGTTTTTTTTTGTTGTCTGCTACGCACTAATTACAGCAATTAAAGTTGTCTAAGGTTAGTGTTATCCCCTTGATAAGCTCTACGCACCAACACGCACTACTGCCCCATATGGACACATATGGCATATATATCACGTGAGAAGCTGTTCTGATCTCTGTTGCTTTTAACTTTCTCTTGGCAACTGGGCGAGTGCTGATAATGGGTTGCCTGGCTTGACATTTGCCTTATCAGCAAAGACCGGATCTGCGATGAAGAAGCTGCGTTAAGTCGCAGTGCCAATAACTGCAAAATCATGGCTTATCAAGCCAAACTACCGATTGTATTCTGACTAATCCGCTTACCCAGAAAAAACATCAATAATTTGGTATTTAAATCAACTGCAAGAGTTGTTAAAATCTTGCTGGAAAGTTCTTATCTACAAATAACTAAATATAACCTTAAGTATTTATTATTTCAAAAAACTTTTTTGTTTACCTAATTCGAGAATTTTGATGTCTTGTTTAAGAAATATTATAGATTGTATTTAAAATTCTAGTTTGCTATCTTGAAGAATAAAAAAGTTTAGCATATGAAAAGTATTTGAAATCTCTCTATATTTTGTCAAAACAATCCCTCAATGCAAATGCTTTTGTTTTTAATGTTTTCTACGTATTTTGGTTTCCGAAAAAAAGTGAAAACTTTTGGCTAATCCGTCGGGCATTTATTTCATTTCAGTTTTACGTAACATTATGCAGAGCAATATTATGAGACAGTCCAGACAGACAAAGATCCGTTTGCCATTGTAGTTTTCACTTTCGAAATGACGAGAATTTCCACGGTAGTTCAATGTTGACCGAAATTAACATCCCGTTGCGTTCAGTTCGCGTCCTTGGCTTACCTACAAGAATATGCGTACACACACACAGATATATATATATTTTTAAATGTGTATGTTTTTATATATGCCGGTTTTCAGCTGAAGTTGTGCCTCTGCAGTGTCCTTGCCATAAAAATCTACATAAAACCATTTAAAAGTCAATCCGCAAAAGTCAGCAGCCAGACGACTCTAAGTCAGATGAAAAAAAATGAAATATGTGTGCAGTTTTTTAGGAAGGGTTTTTTGTGCAAGTTTTTATTTTGCTATTTGTACCTGATTCATTTTTTTAACTGTTGCTCTTTTTTATGATTTTGGTGTTTTAGACGTGTGCCGGCAATTAACTGGCCATTAAGCGCTGCTCATTCAGAAAACAGCTCAACTCAACAGGCTGTGCCATGATAAAAAAAAAAAAGAAAACAAGAAAAAACTCACTCAAGTCGTGCCCCTTCGTTTTATTTTACTTTCACTTTGGTTTCGCCCCTTTGAGTGGCGTTTCGTTTTGTTTACTTCCTGTTTACTCTTACAGCGCACGCTCCCAGCCAACCCCATGCCGCATAGCTCCTCACCCGTCACCCCCACCCCACTCTGCTCGCTCTCTTCTGACTTCTGGCGTTCGCTCTCGCTCGCTCCAATTCGCTCACGCGCTCTTTCGGCGTGTGCTGGTTTGCTCCTTCGTCGTTATCATCATCCCCCTTTGCGCATTCGAGTTACTTTTTTCGCATTGTGTACAAAGGGGAAGTCTTGAGTTAATTTCTGCTGTTTGAGTGATTTTTAAATACTCTTACTCAACTATTTCAAACTAAAGCCAAAGGCAGTCTAACTATCGGTCAAGTGCATATGTTGACTGCCTTTTTTATGAAGGCTCTAAAAAACGGAAGTGCGGGGCAGTTTTTTAAGAGCTCAATAGGTAGCCATAGTTTTTTTTATGGTTTATGACACTCGACAACATATAAAAAACGCCTAGGTCATAAAACCATAAAAGTTTTTACACCCACCGCATAAAGTTGCTTTTTACTTTTTATTTTTTTAAGGCATTTGGCTAAAAGTCAACTTTTTGCGGCATAAAAATTAATAGTTTGGTATTAGCAGCTAGATTTGCCAAATGTAACAATTACAGAGCAACATATCGCTCTTTCGCTCTTGCCCACAACAATTTGCATATCTGCAGAATCAAAAATTGCTTAGGTAAAACAACAAACAGAGCAGAGCAAAAAAAAAAAGAGCTGAGGTATTTTTGAGCTGCGCTCAGTTTTTGTTGTTGTTTTATTTTTACAATCTCACACATACATGCACGCAGTTCGACAGCTCGTAAAAGGCGAGCACATTACCTGCTTTGATCGGGCAGCGCGTCGGGTTTCGTTGTCGTTTCGTGTCGTGCTTCCTCCCTTTGGCAGCGGCCAACAGTGTGCGTCGTGTGTGAGCGAGCGAGCGAGTTGCTGAGTGAGTGAGCGATTGAGTGCGTACGCTTGCTTGCTTGCGTGTGCGTTAGTGTGTGTGTGCGCCACGAAGAGAGGGTGAGTCTGCGAGCGTACTTATAGTTAGCGCACGCGGCGAATTCGTATCATTCGTGATTTGGCTCTGACAGTGAGAGGAGCACACAGAGTTTTTATTTGGTGCCAAACAAATACACGCACGCACTCATACACACACACACACACACACACAAAAAACATACGTTCATACACCCGCTCATCGGTACTCACGACGAAAATTTGTTGCTTCAAAAGGATTTCCACAGCGCAAAGGATACTCTCTACTCAGCTCAATATAAAAACGTGTTGCAGTCGCTCGCTTCATATCATTTCTCAGCGACAACTCGTCACAGTCACAACTCAGAAACTTAGTTAAAAAATAATAATATAATTTGTTGTGTCTTAACGATAAATATATAAGAAAACGCGAGAACAACCCAATAAAAACAACAACAAACCAAATACCTCAACAAAATAGTTAAAAACAAAAACAAGTTAATAATTTACATACAAATAACAAATTAATTGCAACTACCTCATTTTGTATATCGTGAACTTTTATAAACTGTGCAAAAACTACCTCAAAGTACAAAAAAAAACACACACACACACAAAAAGTGCGCGAAATTTTAGTAAATTTTTAAAGTTAAACGAAAAACACACAGCTCAAATGAAAATTTGTGTTCAGAACTGAAGAGAAAAGAACGTTCAGTGAAATTGCAAGGAAATTACTTGCAATTTAATTTGCTCAGTTGAAGCAAGGACAACAAAAACAAACACACACACAACAACACAGTTATGGCCATATCAATGCTGCAGGACGCGCAGACACGAAGTAAGTAAACGAATATTATAATAAAAACAATTTAGGAAAGCTTTTTTACTAGAATAGTCCTTAAAGGTAAATTCAGAATTTTTTAAAATTTCAGAAAGAAAATAATCAAAAAATTTTCTTAGAAAATTTTAGCTAAAACATATTTTTGCAACAAAATACAAAACAGAAAATTCAGTTAGCTTGACCTAAGATTTTCAAATATTCAAAAATATCTGCTTGCCAACAAATTTTACATAATTCAAAACAGGTCTAGAAGAAAACTTATAACCTTTTTTAAAATACTAACAGATAAATACATACCTTGCATTAGTATGTTTTTCATAAATTTTTGAAATTTTGAGCCATTATAAACGAATTTTTTAAACATGAATTCAAAAGTCACAAAAATTAAAAACAGCTTCTAAAAAACTTCTTGCTAAATATGAGTAGTATTAAAATAAATCAAGCTGAATCATTAATTGATAATGCTTTGTGCAATTCCTTCATAATATATTAAAGTTCGCATTAAAGCACAGCAATTCACACACACAGATGTTTGGGCACGCACGGCAATAACGACGTCTCAATGTGCTTGAGTTAACATTAGGCGCCATTTTGGCAAATGCTGAACACAAACGAACGCACACACATACACGCACTCACAGGCACGCACACATGCACAGCAATTATGTTTTGTTTACAAGTTTTTTGTTCTCCTTATTTGTTGTTGGGCGCCCGCAACCGGCGTTTAACTCGTTTCACGCAACGCCCACCAAAACAAACGCCGGAGAGAGGGAGAGTGAGAGCGTAAACGAAACACAGACAAAAGCTCACACATATGTTACGCACACACATGTGATGCGTGCTCTTAAGCAAGCGCTCGCTCTCTTTCTCTTTGCTTAAAGGTAAACTCTTTATCGCCCACGCTTTCCCCCGCACTTTATCTGTTCACACGTGCTGCTTTGAACTTTAAGCAAAAAAAGTTATGTTCTTTTGTTGTTGTGCGGACTGCCCCGCGGGCAGCTGACCCCGAACCTGTAACTGACAGCTCAGCGGGTGCATGGGTGGGGGCCTGCTTAGGAAGAAATTGAAAAATATTTAGAAAAAAGCAGTTAAATTGATTTTACTTTACTTTATTTTTTATTTGTATTTAGTTTTCTTTTTGGCTATGCTAACTTTTTGTGTTTCGCTTTTTTCTTCCGTTTCTCAGGCCTAGCTGCCGCTCTGGCTGGCATCAAGCGCGAGGAACTCGTCGTGGATCGCTCCATGTCCCTGTCGCCGCCCATGTCCGCCAACACATCGGCCAGCAGCCCGGTGGCGTCCACAAACTCGCATTCGCTGTACCCCGCGATGGGGCTGCAACAGGCTGCGGCTGCCTCCGCCTTTGGCATGTTGTCGCCCACACAGCTGCTGGCCGCCAACCGGCAGGCGGCCGCCTTTATGGCCCAGCTGCCGATGAGCACGCTGGCCAACACCCTCTTCCCACACAATCCGGCGGCGCTCTTTGGCGCCTGGGCGGCACAGCACCAACAGCAGCAGCAGCAGCAGCAGCAGCAGCAGCAACAGCAGCAGCATCAACAGCAGCAGCTGCCTTTGGGCGGCACACATCTGCACTCGCCGCCCGCCAGCCCGCACTCCCCGCTGGCCAACAGCGGCAAGCATCCGCTCAGCTCGCCCAACAGCACCCCGCAGCATCATCTGGGCCTGGGTCTCGGCCTGGGTCTGGGCCTGGGCGAGCCCGTCAAGAAGGCGCGCAAGTTGTCCGTGAAGAAGGAGTTCCAGACGGAGATTAGCATGAGCGTCAGCGATTTGTATCACACGCCCGGCGGTCCCATTTCCCCACCCTCCAGCGGCAGTTCGCCCAACTCTTCGGCACACGAGGCCACCTCGACGGCGGCGGCGTCGGCGTCAGCAGCGCCCGCCAAGGATCCGTCGCGTGACAAGAGCTTCACGTGCAAGATCTGCTCGCGCAGCTTCGGCTACAAGCATGTCCTGCAGAATCACGAGCGCACCCACACCGGCGAGAAGCCGTTCGAGTGTCCCGAGTGCCACAAGCGCTTCACCCGTGACCACCATCTGAAGACCCACATGCGGCTGCACACCGGCGAGAAGCCCTATCACTGCTCCCACTGCGATCGCCAGTTCGTCCAGGTGGCCAATCTGCGCCGACATCTGCGCGTCCACACCGGCGAGCGGCCGTACACCTGCGAGATCTGCGACGGCAAGTTCAGCGACTCCAACCAGCTCAAGTCCCACATGCTGGTCCACAATGGCGAGAAGCCGTTCGAGTGCGAGCGCTGCCACATGAAGTTCCGCCGGCGCCACCATCTGATGAATCACAAGTGCGGCATTCAGTCCCCGCCAACGCCCGCTCTCTCGCCAGCCATGAGCGGCGATTATCCGATGGCTGCGGCAGCGGCCGCCGCCTTGGAATCCTCCACCAACAAGTTTGCGGCCATGTGCGCCAGCTATGGCGGTTCCGAGGAGTCGGTGGACCTGGCCAAGAGCAGCCTAGATGAGGAGGCACCGCTCGATCTGTCCGAGGATGGCGCCAGCTCCGTGGACGGACACTGCAGCGGCAGCAATGCGCGCCGCAAGGCGCAGGACATTCGACGCGTGTTCCGGCTGCCGCCGCCGCAGATTGTGCACGTGGCCAGCGACATGCCCGAACAGACGGAGCCCGAGGATCTCAGCATGCACTCGCCGCGCTCCGCCGAATCGCACGAACAGCACGAGGACATCGATCTCGATGAACTGGACGATGCGGCTGCCCTCTATCTGCGACAGCAGCAGCTCCAGCAGCACCATTAAACGGTTTGCGGGGGGAGGGGAAGGGAGTGAAAATTGTATATAGAATATATAGAGTACAGTGCCGGCGATCATCAGATGAAGCTGGAGCTTAAAAAGTCTACGGAACAGGAATTTACGTCAAGTACAAGTAGCTTGCAAATTACAAGTAGCTTGCAAAAAAAAAACTAACTACAAAAACTACAAAAAAATTATTAATAATTTTTAGACACTTAGGTAAAAAACACAAAAAAACGATTGCACATAAATCAAAAAAAGGCCCCAAAAAATTGTACAAAACACATTAAATTAAGAAAATACCTGTAATATAAGAAAACTCAGCTCGACAAAAACAAAAGCCTCCAAAAAACGTAACCCAGCTAATGTTGTGCCATTCTCAAAGCCTAGTTTTTAGTTAAAATTACATTTAGTTAAATATATAATCCTTGTTTATTGTCCAATAATTGTATATAGTCAGCGTTTGCAGCTGCCAATTGTAAATTATACAGCGCTTTCTCCCAAAAAAAAAAAAAACATGAAAAAACAAACAAAAATCAAAAAAGAATATAATTTTAGTTATTGTTTAGTCTAATTTTTAATGCATTTTTTGATTATTCTCAAAGAAAACGCCAATCAACACAAAATCAAAATTAACTTTAAGTTATTAACTGCAAAAACAAATTAAAAAACTAAAATAAATTTTTTATGTCTAATGCCAATTGTTTTGTTTGCCATAAATTATAAATTTTAAAAATATTATTTAATTAGCATAGGTACGTTTTATTGCATGAATCTCGTTTTATTAAAAAGCATCTATTATCACATCATGATTATTATTATTATGATTATTTTTAGTCATTCTTTTTAGTTTGATATTTAAATTGTATTTAATAAAGCCCCACCAAAATGTTTCCTCATGCTGTGAGGAGGAGGGGCATGTTGGAAAAAATTATGCAAAATAAAACTGATGAAATATCGCAGATACAAAATGCTTATGTTCTTTTTATTTTACTTTTAAATTTTAATTCATTTTATTTCTGTATTGCTTTCATTATTTCGCTATTGTGGACACAAAATATTTTTGAAGATATTTTTATATTTTTACTTTCTGCAGCCATTTTATTTTCTAACAAAAATATTTTTGAATAATAGGAATATATTATTTCAGTTTTTTTAAACAAAATTGAAAAATATTTATTTTAAGCCTGCTTTAGCCACACACTTCCAATACCACTGATACCCAGTAAACATTAAATATAGCTCAAAACAAACCATAAATATTAAAAACAAAAATACGAAGCACATATTAACTTATAGTCTAAAGCTAGTTCGTTAAGACGTGAACCAAGTAAACAGGAAGAACTACTATAACCGAATACCTCCAATACCTCTATGTAAAAAACAATTTGTTGTGATTGTTATTAGGCAACTCACACACAAAAGTTCACACTCACATACACACACACACAGCGATATAAAACGATATATATGTATTTAAACTTACAATAACTACAATTTGGGCAATCGTACAATTCAACTGAATTTATATACAAAACGGAGCTAAGTAAACCGATAAACAATATCGAAAGTTACATATACCTATATATATATATGGCAATTTTTATGCATATTTTTATGACCTAAGCATAACGAACGATTTTCCAAGCATTTAGAAAAAACGTATTTTAGCTTTAAGTGTATATACATATACCTTACATATAATCTGTATATAAACTAAGATGTACATATATACTCAAAAACTTACACTACACAAATAATTTTAGTGCAATCTTTGGTTTGATTTATTTAAATATTTAAATATCATAAAAAAAAAAACAAAAAATGCAACAAAATATTGTGTAATTTTCTTTGTTCATTCAAGTGTATGGTATACAAGTTCCTCAAGATTAAATAATTACAAAAAAAAAAACACAAAAAGTGAAATAATACCCAAAATAGTAAACGCATCTCAAGGCCCGCCCCACTTGGACCTGAGAAACTGCGCATTGTACAACACACCTCACATGTTTCATATAATTATGTATGTATCTTATCGTAATTTAACTTAAGTGTATAAATATCTATATAAATATATTTGTAAACATAAACATAAAGTCAATTTAACTGTATATACTATTATATTATTCACAATTATGCGGCTCAATATGTGCAATACATACCATATATAGTAAAAAACAGTAAACAATTCAGCACTTAAAAACTAATCTAAAAACAAGCTAGAAAAATTAATAAAAAAAATCATTTATTATTATTACGACTATATAAACATTATATATATAATTATAACTAACTAAGGCATGCGCTGCTTTGCATATTGATTTTCTAGTTTATTGTTGTTGTCTTTTCAAGCATTTAAATATTATATAAATATATATATATAACAAAAGAGAAAAAGTAAAAAAAAAATTGATTCATTAATTTTGAATGCAAAAACCTCAATGTACGAGTATTTATTATGTTTATGGCGAATTGTGTGAATACAAAAGCGAAATATATATTACAATATTGTGTTAAACCAGCAACGTTTTTAATCAATAAATGTAGGCACTCCCCCCAGCCCCAAAACAAAATTAGCCGCCCAACCCCCCAATCCCCGCCCGGCAAGCTGTAGCGACAACGGGCGACATTATATAAATTTTTAATTTATGCAAACGAAGCCCTTTCGCATTATTTTACATTTGCCACGAGACGCCCCACTAATGCTGTCGCTGTCGCTGCCGCTGCCGCTGCCGCAATGGCTCATGCCACCCACAACACCAACCCCCACCCCATTGGGCCAAGCGCCAACCCCAAACTTGGCATTTTTGAATTTTTGAGAAAAAAAAAAATATATATATATATATATAAAAAAAAAACGCGCGCGCAGCCAGAAAATGTCACAGTGTTTTCCCATTTAATCTTCAACGAGCAACAACAACAACAGCAGCGGCAGCGGCAGCAGCTACCACCAAACTCCCCACAGCCACCCACCAACGCGACGCCTCCTTTCTTTGTGCCCCTTTCAACGGTAGCAGCCGAAAAAGGCTTCGTTCTATGTACAAAATGGCAGCATGTATTACATAAAAGCCTTCTTATGTGCTTACATCTGCGGCGGCGTCGTCCTCCCACAACGTCAGCCGGCCGCCCCGCTCCGCCATCCCCTCCCCTTTCATTTGTGGCGGGGGCAAGGAGTCCTGCGCTGCTTATTAGCATTTCAGCCTTTCTTCGCTGAGCGCCTTTCGAGTAAATGATTTAGACTTGGGTAGCCGGAATTTTTTCCAAATGAGTTTACGAGTGTTTGGCTGTAAGGATTTCAATGCCCTGTACAACAGGTTGTTGTAAGGTATATTGATTTAAATCGACAAATCGGGGAAAACAGAATTAATGGAAAATATAACGTAAAAAACGTGGAAACGTGAAAATTTTCACACAAACTAATACTTAACTTTAAAGGTATCCTGCAGTCTGGAAGATCTCACTACTGAAAGCTAGCTAAAATGGTGATCTTTTCAAAATGTTTTTAGACAAATTTTCAGATTAAATATATATCTGAAGAATTTAATAATGTTTTTATTATTTACTACTATCTCGTAGTAAATTTGACTTTACCACAATTTGAACGAAAATGCTCTTGAAATAAATATTAACATATAAAAGGGTATCTTACTATCGTACAAAGCCGATACCCCAGCTGAGTCAAAAATTTAACTAACGATTTTTTCAAAAAACATTTTTAAAGGGTATGGCCCAGTCAAACTTGGGGGGTCTGTTCCTGCTGCTGCCCTAAAAAAGAATAGAACGAAAAGGCAGTGAAAATAAATTTTAAAGGCTTCTTCTGCTTTACTTTACAAGCAACCGCCGAGCGCTACTCATTATTCAAATTGAAAAATTATGATTTGCGCCCAGGACTTGAAGTCCGAAGTTCGCGTCCAGCGAACCAAGCGATTCTAATAAGCTGCCTCAAGTGCAATAGACTATGGAGAGAGGCAGTGGGAGAAAGGGGAATGAAAAGTGGGTGGTAGTGTTTGGGGGGCAGCTGATGCCGCATTGGCTGCTGCTGCTGCCTTCATTATCCTGCGGCCATTTGCCTCAATTAAATGGGTAAAATTATGAGCCTTATTAATATGGGTAGCTTCGTCCTTTTTTCTTTGGGTTTCGGTTGGGCCTGTGTAGGCTTCTGCCTAGATTTTCTGGGCTTAGTTGATTTTGAATAATTGCAGTTGGACGCGTTTTTAAAACGCGTGGTAAAAACTTAAACAAAGTTGATAAGAGCTGAATTTTAAATAGAATCGAAAAAATTATATGAATTCAAATATTAACAGGTCCTGCAGATACATTTTTAATATTTATTTTTATATTTATATATACACATATTTTACCTGCATTCTTTATGTAATCCAATTTATCAATTTAGTTAAATATAAATATTTTTTATAAGATTCTCAGAAACTCTATTAAAATCACTCTTGAATAATATATAATCGTTTAATAGAGTTCAATCATTGTGAAATATGCAACAGAAAATCCAGCACAGAGGGGCGTACAAAACATCAATCAAATGCACACACACACACACACACAAAGGCACAACAAAAATTGCAACAGAATGAATGCAGAACAAACAAAGGGTTATCGATAGGGCAGATAGAAAACGATAGATGGAAAGAGAGCGAAAGAGTGGAAGAGGTAAAATAGCAAATGCCGCATGAATGAACACAAACTGAAGCCAATTTATGTGGCTGTTGTTCGATCCTTTAGCCCGACTCTCTACCCCCCTCCGGTGCGTAGACGCAAAGGCATGCAAATTTTTGGCAAACACGCACACACACACACACAAACACATTTGCAATGGTGCAACAATTAACAGCCAGCGGTTCGAGGTAGATGCCCCTTGGCTTTTGAGAGCTGTAAGCGATGCCCTGTTCTCAATTACCGAAAAGGGCATTGCGAATTTCTTGGCCACACAGCGGGCGGCCAAGAGAAAGTGGCAGGACTCTCAAGGACATTTGCACGCAGTGCGCTGTAAACAGAATTTCTTTGACAAACTGCCTTAAGGCAAGCAAATCGCAATCCGCAAGAAAAGAAGAAGAAGATGCAGAAGCAGAAGATGGAAAAATGCTCATTAGAAATTTGCCAATTTCACATTTAACATTTCACTCCTTTTCGGCTGGTGCTCGTAACTTGGCCCAGCATTCGCGCTTATCAAGTCAACCCCATGGAGCAGCCGGTACGCGGCTTGACAGAAATAAAAAAAAACAACCCTCTCTGCGCGCAGCGACGTCGACAGCGACGCTGGCAGCGATAACGAGAAACTCATTTGCATACGAAGTGCTTTCGCTTTCTCTGCTTTGGGACGCGAACCCCAACCCCTTTTTGTTGTTTCTGTTGTTGTTTTGCCTTTTGCGAATGGCGTCGCTGCAGCACCTGCGTCTGTGTGCAAGCGAGCCGGCTACACTGTCAGCCATCTCGCTCTGGCCTGGGCTTTAGTCAAAGAGTTTAATGCTGGGTGAGCACAGCGCAGTCGATCTCGCACAGTGACCGAAAAACATTGAAAAAATATTAAAAAGGTAAGATAGCAAAAATAGTTAAAAGTATTCAAAATTGTTCAAGTTTTATACAAATTGAGGCTGAATTCAAATTTAATTACAATAGATTATATTAAAATTGAATTAATATATACAAATGGCATTTTTAATATATTCTGTTTTTTAAATATTAAAATTTTCAGCTTACGATATATCTTTCGTCGGCGCTTATATACAATATTACTTTACAGTATATATTTATATTATTATTTATTTTATATAATTTTTTATTATTTGTGCCACTGCCTCGCAGTTTCTCAGCTACTTCTTTTTTTTTGTTTCCTTCTGCTCTTCTGCGCTGCTCATTATCAAGCAAGGAGCGTAAAACTCATTGAGACGTTTGCCTGCCCCCACTAGCAGGCTCCATTGCCCCCTCGCCCCCCGCTACGCAACCAACAGCTTTTAGCTTTGCCTTTGACTCATTTTGTCGTTTTTTTTTGCTTTTTATTTGTTTTTCTCAAGTTGCACGAAAATCAACGTAAAAGCGAAATGAAGAAAATTTTGTTTAAAAAAATTACAAACAACCCCTTTGGCTTTTCTAAAGGCGACGGCAGCGGAAGAAGAAGAAGCTGAAATAAATAAAGAAGAAGAAGCCGCAGCAGCAGCAACAGCAGCAGAAAGCTTCTCAGCTTATGCGGCGCTGAGCGGGGGCAATCGCCAAGGCAAAAGCAAAAGAAATGAGCGTATATTATTCATGGTATTAATGTGGCAAGCGCAGGGGCTGCTGCAAGGGAGGGGCAAAGGGCTGCGGGCAAGGGATTGGAGCCGCGCATTTGGCTATGGGGAAGCAGCACGTTTCGCAATGCACAGACTTTAAGTTAAAAAAAAAAATGTTAAGTGCAAGTGTTTCAGGTTGATGAACCAGTTGAGTGGATGGGGAGGAAAGAGGGAAATTTTAAGAATTTCTGCAGAATATGAGAGTATCAGATGTCTGTTCGTATTTCTGGTTAACAGCTTGTGTGTATTCAAAAAGGCTTCGTCAATAACATTTCTGATGTGTCCTTTGTCTTTGGGGATATGTGATTAATTCGAGTTTTTTGCTTATATGTATATATACATATATATGAGCTCTTTTAAGAATTGTCATTTATATAACAGCTCTTCTGAGAATTTTTGTATGATTTTTAATGCATTCTTTTAACATTTATAACAAATTTCTATTGCAACTGTGTATATCAGCTTTTTCATTAGCTTTTATTCTAGTGAACAAGAAAATAATAATTCACATTGAGTTCCAGGAAACAAACTCTATTGCATCGTAATTTGCTTTAAAATGAATTTGCAGAAAATAATGCCTCTGAAGCTGTCGCAAATTTAATTATTTTATTTTTCATTTTATTTTAATATATATATGTATACACAGCTAAGCAATATTTAAATACTACTCCTAAATACCGCTAAGTTTTAAAACAAAGAAAACAATTTATATTTTTTATATAACTTTTCCTTTAAATAATTTTATATCACATACAAACGGATTTCATGCTGACCTACGCCAATATGCCACACCTTCCGTTAAATTCCCACGGTCTGCACCACTTGAACCACACAGTCCACGCCCACTTGCACAACACATTCACTACACATATCACATATCAATTTCCATAATACGCAAAAGGGCACAACTCTATCCACCCAACGAACCACCTCCCACAACAACAACAATAATGGCAATTCTATGATAAAAACGCTGATGATTACGCGTACATTAGACAAGTGCCGCACACACACACACACACACACACACACACAAATGCACACACACTTCCCTCTTGCCGCTTGGCCTTTCCCCCTTGTGCGTTTTCTTTTATTTGCCACAAAATTTCGACAATTTTGTACAAATTTACATGCATAAACCGCGACATGGGCGGCGGAAGCGGCAATTGCCCGACAGTAAATGGCAAATACAATAACATGTACGAGCTGTGCTATCTAGAGTAGTCGACTACAATATACCCTGTACGATTCAATAATATTTCAATAAAAATAAATATTACAATTTCTCATTTCCTAATCTTGACCTAAAAATATAAAAAGCTTAAAGAAATATCAAAAAGGCGTTCCCTAAACTCAACTGTACTGATGTACATTATTAAAAACAAATTTTCAAAATTCTCCAACATATATGCCGGAACATGTCATATTATAATCTATTATAAATATATGTAGTTTTTTTAATTTCAGTTTTTTTGGGTATACATTTTTTTTTACTATTTAACCTTAACAACAAACAACCCAACTACATTTTCCATAATATCTAAACCAAAACTACGCACGCGATTTGCGTGGATATTGCGGCCGGTCCCGTGGGTCTTTCTTACGCCAGGACATATACATATATGAGGCACATCCGCCGACCCTTTTTCCCCTTTTTATTTTGTGCGTTTTGCAAAGAAATTTGTTTAGCGAAAATCATGTGAAAAGCTGACTGAATAAAAAATAAAAGAAAAACATTTGAAAATCATATGCATGGGGTGGTATGCGTGTGTATGTGTGTGTTTGCTTGTTGACATTTTGTGTGGGTGGGAAAAGTGAGCTATCAACAAGCTATCATTCACTACGCATATGTAAAGTGTATTGGTGTGCGTGTGTGTGATAAGGGTTTGTGTGTGCGTGTGTTTGGCAAACTGTTGATGCGATTTAAGCGATTTGTTGTGGGTTTTCCTTGACGCAGCTTTACTTTTTTCTCGTTTTTTTTTCTGCTGCTTATATTTGGTTTGGCGGGTTTTATGCAAAAAAAAGCGTAGCATACTTTCGGGCATATGCTGTCAAGGCTGTGTGTGTGTGTGTGTGTGTGCGTGTGTGCGTGTGTGAGTGTGTGAGTGTGTTGGCTGACAGTTGGCAGAGGTCAGTGCTGTGCTCAGGCCTTAGGGGGCGTGTCCGGCAGCTGCGTCACTTTGGACTGTTGATTCAATTATAACCCATGTTCTAGATATAGATATGAGTCTAAAAGGATTTTCCGAGACATATATATATATTACACATTATATATATATTACACATTATTAAATAATGCAAGAGTAGCTTTCATTTGGCAGGGAGCGCCTCTAATGGGTTCTATAATTCGCTTACACAACTGGACAGGAGGCGGCAGGACATGTGCGTGTGGCTGAGCCTTTTGCTTGATAGCCTTTGAGCTAATTTGCTACTGGGTGTGAGAGTGAACTTTTGCTGCTGTGTCAAAAGCCTAATGCAATTTCACCGAGGCACATCAAAGTGACCTGGCCAGCCCAGGACTCAGTCAAAGGACTCGACAGCGAGGAGTGTGAGCGACGCCCGCAAAATATGCAAAGCGCAATTTAACAGGCCAATGAAAATGTTTTAATTACCTCTCATATCCGGCAAGTGGCCAGAACCGGAGACGTGAACGACGACAACGAAGCAAGGAACCCGCCAGGAATCCAAGTCATATCCTTTTAATCAGCAGCTCCTTTTGCATAACAACAAGGAAAGCATTAATTAAAATGCAGACAAAAACTCGAGCAGCGAATAAGCGAATTAACAGCGACCAGGACTTTGCATAAATGAAAGGATAATCAGGCGCAGGCTAACAATAATAACAACAAAATGGCGTGCAATTAACATGGAAATGATGCTGTTTGACACTAACTTTTAGACAAAAGCCAAATGGCAGCCAGTTGAGCCCAAGGAGGGTTAAATTAGCAGCAGGCAGGGGGTGGCCGGGCAGGGGGCAGCGTAAAGTTTGTTTTAAGGACAGCAAAGAGGACAATGCAGCGCATAATGTAATATTGCCCATTAAGCGCGGCCATTAATGAACGAACGAACGCTCAAATCCTGCGCCGGCGCCTGCGCCCGAGAGTTTTCGCCCCTCTCGCCCTTTCTTTCCTGGGGCGCTGCCAAGGCGAGTAATTAAGTTTATGCGAAGTACAAAATTTAATTTCGTTTGCCACCCTTTCTGCAGCCCTTGTGGCAGCTGGCGTGGGAGTATGGGTGCGGGAAGGGGGTGGTGCTGGAGGGGTCAGTTGGCTTTCATTTTGTGAGCGCGCTTCTTTTTTCTCAATTTTTTTTTCTTTTTGTTTTTAATGCCTTTTGAAGTATTCGCCGTTCTATGGAGCTTCGCGCGGTAAGCATCTTAACGGCATCATTTGGCGCCGCTTCGTCCAGGTGGCTACGCACTTCTGCCTCTTCTTCTTCTTCATTTCTTAATGTACAATTTACTTTCTTTCTTTTTTTTTTTTGGTTTTTTTTTTTTTGTATTTTTGATAAAGATGGTATTATATGTTTTTAGAGTGAGTGCGGCGGTTGGGGCTGTTTATAATTTTTAATTGGTGTTTGAAGTGCGCTTCGCAGGGCAGAGAAACTGTTGCCAAAGTGCCGCCTCAAGTGGGTCGAAAGCGCTTTGAAGAGAGAAAGAGCAGAGGCCAGCTTTTGGTAGATAAATGCTCAAAAAATATATTTAATAGTACTCGAAACTAGGAGATACCTTATATTATAAATATTAAAATTTTCATTTCATCTACTATAAAGATATAAATATAGAAATAATAAGAAATATATTGCTTTTGATCCATTCTATCCAAATGAGAATTTAAATGTAGTTCTATCTCCAGTAGGCTGTACATTTCATTTCAATGTGTCAATATTTTTATAATTATCTAAATGGCACTTCAGATTCTTTAGTCATTAAACTCTTGTAATTTGCTTAGAACTAATTATTTTTTTGCACAACTTTCAACCACGACGATCCACAATTTATCCAAGGGAAATGTATAACATATTGCAAATCATAAATCAATAATTTCCAATAAAGCCAAAGGATTTTCATCCACATCATGAACAACCAACAAGAACCCAGCAACCGGAGCCCATCAAGCGTCACATATTTTTCAAATTAAAAACCGAACGGCGCAACAAAATAAAAAATAAACGAGTATAAAAAATGAGAGAAAAGAAAAACATTTCACGTTGCGCTCGCGCTGCATAATCAGCCGCAGCTTCAGTTGCTCTCGCTGCTGCAGTCGACGTCGACGTCGCTGTCGCTGCCACGCTTACAGCCTCGCGATGCGCATAAATTAAGTTAACCCCTCGCAGGAACAAAAAAAAAAAAACGCGCGTCTGCCTCATTTTTTTCTGCTCATCTATTTTTTTACCGTTATGTATTTTGTGATTAACTTTCGTTTTGCATGCAACGCTGCGTACAGCTGATTCTTCTTCTTATTTTTTTTTTCAACCCATCTAGCTCAATCCTTTGGCCGCTGTCTGCTTGCTCGTTTGTCTGGCATAAGGACTTTATTTTTTGCCTCTCAACTTTTGCGTATTTCTGAATTTTTTTCATTTTCATTTTTTTTATCGTTGCCAAGTTTTATGAATTCTGAGTTTTTTAAGCGGATATTACGGGTAGTTTTTTTTTCGCAGAGACTTTTTTACAAAGGGTGTCTAGAAAAAAGAGTTGCAAATCACCTGGACATATATTTTTTATACAGGGTAGCTGTGGGAAAACTAAGATATCTAACTTTAAATTTAGAAGACAACTATATAATTTTTTAATTTTAAAATTTATTTGAATAAAATATATATATTTCCTATTTATTTATAATTTTTTTCCACTCAATTCAAGTTACACTTCAAGTAAGCTGAAACTCATTTTACTTGATCTTGCCGCAACACCCTGTTTGGCGCCAGCAACACTTTTTCAACTCTTTTTTTTGAAATATTTTTTTTTTCGTAGCTCAACCAAATCAACCAAAATTATTCTGCACGAGCACATGCTAAAGTACCCACGTTTTTTTATTTCTATATTTTCTATGCCTCTGCCCGCTGCGCGGCCCTGAAAACTTTTTAACCCTTGCCTAACTGAGAAAAAAAAAATTACATGAATATTCACTTGTCAAATACAAAAAAAAAAAACTGTACCCACAAAAAACGGGCATTCGTGTTTTATGGCTGCAGCCGGAACACAGAATCCGGAACCGGCTCGTCTGGGGTAAATTTCGAACTTGATTTTCGAAATCCCAACAAAATGCAAATTAAAAGTGCGTCGAGTGAAAAAAGAACTTGTGAAAAACCCTTTCAACAAACATAAAAAAGGGTTGTCCACAGCCGCAGGACTCTCGCCGTTGTCTGGGTAACAAAAAAAAAATTTTAAAAAAATCTGAGGGGTGCGCGTTTGTCGTGTGTCCTGCCAGGCACAGTCTCACTTATTTTTTTGAATATTTAATTTTTTTGCCATATGCAAATGCCGGCTGGTAGCAGCAGCAGAAAAGTCTGATCATTGCAGACGGATGTAAACGACTATGCAATACTCTCTTTACAGATTTTGCATCTATATATATCAGAGTAAAACACTGCAAACCAACACGGCACAAAAACCAATACGCACAGTTTTATCAATGTAGTTACGGAGGTAAAAATTTAAATTACACCCCGTAGACAGATCAATGTTTAGCCAGGGTTTTCGAAAAGGGTTTTTGTTCTATTGACTTGCCTGCTCTATAGTTTTTTCCTATTTTCCATTTGCATACGACAATAATCCCTGTTTAGGGGCCGCACACGTCGCCAGATCAGGCATGCAATTTGCGCAAAGGATGCGTCTGGCACACGTCCTGGCTGCGGCTAAGGATTTGCGCCAAAGACATCAACGTGCGTCTTTGTTCGCTCACCGGTAAACGGAAATTAGTTTCCCTACCATTGAGCGCTCATCTCATTGGGCGTCTCATTTACGCCTATTAACATTTTTGACAGCTGCGCCAAAGGTGAGCCGCTGGCTCAAAGGCTTGCCAGCCACGTCAACCACATCTTCGACCCAGGCTTCAACTTCAACTTCGACTCCGGCACCGTCTCCGTCTTCGACTACAGGTCCGGTTTTTGCTCCTGTTTCTGTGCCTGACAGCTGCCCAATGGCGTCATGGTCATGGCATCATTGGCATGTCCTGCGGCGTTTTTTTCTTAGTATACATTAGAAAAGAGTACTTCAATTTTATCGTGGATTGTGCAACGTCTTAAGTGATAAATCTCCGAAAATATGAAGTTTATACTCATATTCTTGATCAGTCGAGTCTAATGCACTGGATAGATATTTAAAACAAACAAATAAAGACCTTTATGACTTTCAAATATCACCGAAATTTCACCAACATCGAATTGTTTTAGCTCTTATTTAAGCGATTGGTCAAAAAACGATACGAACGAAAATCTTGAATAGTGGACTAACATATATTAAATCTTCTATTTAGTAAAAAAATCGGCAAGGGCATTACATTTTCGTCAAACCAAAAGATTGTTGTATTTTTTCGTACTTTTATTAGTATTTGATTTTTTTGCAAACTAACAAAGGTGGCCCGCCTTCATCGAACAGATTTAAGACCCGTTGCCCGCCAAATGCCTTGGGCAAATATTGGGCTCTGGTCAAGCTGCCGGCGCAGACACATGTCCAAACACAGCATCAGCAGGACATACAGGACATTGCAGTTTACACAGCTCCACGGGCAGCCCCGTTGCTGTCACGCCCTTTCGATTTGTTTTTGCACAAGAAATCAGGTTACTTCCGCAACACACACATCACACACACGCACACACACACACTCGCTCACTTGTCAGACAAATATTGACAGAGCCACACACGTGCACAGCAGGTAGACAAAGCCAAAACACAACAGAAGCGAACAAAGACTATTAGAAGCCAAGTTAAGAAGATACCCTGTATGTTGTTGAAAGAAATTAATAGATAGAAGTTTTAATTGCAATAGAAAATCAATCATTTATTGATTTATTCTCATTGCAAAGTTAGTTTCCCCAACAATCAAATTTAAATTATTTCAAATGCATTATTTAAATTTTTTAATAACACCTCTTTACTTAATAACTTTTAGCTTTCACAGCCAATATGCCTTATTTATTAACTGGCTGAAGGATATGAAAAAAACATAGCATACTTTTGTGGGCAGCTCAGAGCTGGCAATCCCCGCTGCAGACGTGGCTTATCTGCAATTACGCGCGGGTATCTCATCGAAGAGAAAGAGTTGTCTGCTGCAAGCAGATGCGAATGGGGTTTATCAGCCCTGGAGGATCAGTCAAAACAATCAGCTTTGAATGGCAGCCACTCGAATGAATGGAAAAAAATGTGCTGACAACTATTCAGAGAGACAGCCAGAAATGCGCAGACACGTCTTTCACTTATTCCCAAGCCCATCTTTCTGCATTCTCGAGTGTCTGTCTTTCAATATAATTTGCGTTTCTCCTTTTTTTGTCTTCCCTCCCCCGTTGTCCTGGCTCATTTGCGTAACAAATTTGCTTGCACAGGATTGCTGATTAAGGGTCCTTCGTGTTTGCTGACTTTTGGTCACATTTTTTGCATTATTTTTTTTCAGCAACTTTTTGCTTTTTTCCTCTAATTTCATTTGCGTTTTTTTGAGCGCGTGGCGACCCTGTAATTGACGGTGACTTTTCATTAGGCGACCGGGCAAGGATGCGAAAGGATGTGCAGCAGCATCAGTCGAAAAAAAGAATTCCAATAGCTACCCTTAAATTAAAAAGTCGTTGAAAAAAAAGCTGCGTGTGCCTCAAGTTTTTTGTCTATTTTTTTTCTTGCGTCTATCTTTTGTGGGTCTCGGCCAGGGACAGGAGACGGAAGCGCGCGTCAGACCCATTTTTTTATTTTTGCTTATCCTGGTCCCCATTGCCAGCGGCCTATTTGAGACTTGTGCCGGAATAAGACAACTGGCGAAAAGGTTGAGAAGCATGAAACAGCTTCAAATTAGCCGAGAGCAAGAGTTGGGCTCAAATGAAAAAAGAGGGAAGATATTGTGAAGAAAAAGGGAGGGTACAATTTTCGAAATATTTGAAATATTTTTATATATATTTAAAATTTTAATTACAAGTAAAAAGAAATGGAAAACTATACCCAGAAGTGGTTGACCCAAACACAATACGTTTTTTTTAAGGTTTCTATTTGCCCAAACTCTAAAAAGCAACTTGACTTCAATTAGAACCCGTTGCGAGTAAAACTGTGAAAAAAAAATCAACACCCCCTAAAAAAAAAAACGGGCCCACGCTCAGATGTTGACATAGACACCGCGCAACCCTAACGCGCTTTTTTGTATTCCTGTTTTTTGCTTTGCTTTACTCTTAAATATAAAATTACACTATCAACATTAAGTTTAATACCCGCAAGTGCGGGGGCGGGGGTGCGTGGGGCAACTTTCTGAACAAAAAGAAAAGCGTTTTAAGTGCCACACACACACAATGGAAGTGGCCAGGGTTGTCGTGCTGCCGGCGGGTAGAATAGCAAAAAATGTGCCACCCTTCGACGCAGGCAGCGGCGAAAATTTCTCTAGCTATTAAAAAATGTAAAAGCGAAAACAAGGAAAATCGCGCGTGCAAAGCAAAAGTAGAAAATTTGAATAGCGTCAACTGAGACGTTGGCAGCGACGCTGACGTCAGCGGAGGCAGCGACGCACCGTCAGAAATAATGTGGAAAATTTTGTTGTGCCGTTCTGTGGGTAGCCCCCGTCAACTTCCCCCCCCCCCCCCCCCCCCCCCCCCCCCCCCCCCCCCACCCCCCACGGTCGGGGGAGATATCACCGCGGCAAAGGATAACGGCAAGCGTTCTCTGATGATTTAAGCTTGGGGGGTTAATGCCACCCTGGGTAACATTTTTTCTTCTTGCTTTTTTTTTTGTCAGACAGCCACACACACACACACAGTTGCACCCACACTCGCAGACACTTTTACATGCCAGTTCAATTTCCTCATCAAACATGCTTTTAATTTTAAGAGCGCACGTCGAGGACATGCACAGTGCCCGCACCCACGCCCTTGCTCCTCCCCCCTTTTACCATGAGACTACAGCGCCCCCTGGCTGTCGGGTTGTCGCTGGAGATGAACGCATCACGACACGAACTCGCATCAAAACTGAGTAAGCAATAATTAAATAAAATTAATAAACCATATTTTTTTAATGTTAAGTTTAAAAAATGAGTTTTAATTCTAAAATCAAAGCATTTTAGTTTCTTTTATTAAATATTTATTTTAAATAATTTAATAAACAATACACTATTCAGTTCTACATTAGAAAAATGTTTAATTCAGGTTTAGCCTGATTAATAAATAAATAGATATATGATTTCTCTGGGACATATTTTCGTGTCACCAGCACGAAACACGAGATGCGCTCAGCACCAGTTAACATTGCACGCTGCTTGCCTAAGACAGCAGCCAGGCAACTTGGAGAAAGGCGACGACGACGCCAAAAGCTCATATCAGAAGCCCTTTCGTCTGCTTTCTCATTTGTCGCCCCCGTTCCACACCCCACACGCCCCCCTCAACCGCTCACGGCCGCGGAAGGGGTTGGAGTTCGTTAGCTGATGCTGCCGACTGTTGATCGATATTTTAATTTTATTTTTTCGCAATTTTCCCATTTTTTCATCTCATCTTCGCTTCTGTTTTTTTTATTTTTATTTTCTTGAGATGCGTTTCCTTAGCTTTGGCTCTTGGTTTTTTCATTCTCTCATTTGGCGCTTTGATTTTCCTGCCAAGGATGTTGACGCTGATGTGGCTGAGCAACTCTTGGCTCTGACACTGGTTCTATATAAGTGGTATGTTGCCTTTTGTTCATTTGCATTTGCCTCGTTTTCATTATGAGCCCCCAAACACTCCATATACATATATATATATATATATATATGTACGTGTGTATGGGTGTGTGAATGTGTGTGTACAGGCGTCGTAGCCCACCCTTCTTTGAGCCTTTTGTTATTAAGTTTGCAATTTGGCGCTGCGAGCGTTGTTGGTCCTGAGTCTGCGCTTCCTGTCTATATCTGTCTGCGTCTTTGCCTCAGCTCATATCCTTGGCAACTCTTTTGATGTGTGCTAATGAGTGAAGGGAAGTGTATTTCGGTACAGTTGTGTCAAAGGCCGTAAGGTTCGCGGTACATAAAATACAAAAATAAATGTTTTGTTTCGTTTAATTACAGTTCATTTTGTATTCGCAAGTCCAGGTTTAAGTCAGATACTCCAACTAATCAGATCGTCAGAAATCATATGATTTGTCCAAAGATTATTTGCACAATTAATAAAAAGTAAAATATAAAAATATTCATATTTTAAATGAATGTTAAACGAGAGCAAGCCCGTTTTATATATATTTTTTCGTAATAAAGTTCCTGTGATATTCTTAGGCCTAAGTGCTGGAAGGACAGCAAAAAGCTTTCAATGCAGTCGACAAAAACTACCAAAACAATTACGCCAATTATGACGTAACATAAAAACTTAAAAGCCGGAGCATAAAAAGAAACACCATCCAACAGAGAATGGGCAAAAAATAAAATCAACATGTTTTTCTTTTTGTTTTACAACGCGCGGACATTTTGCGCGAAATCAACGTAAAAAACAACATCATGTGTAAGGGAAGGGGACTTAGTAGCCCTCAGGCTATAGACCATAGGTTGACATATGCCCCCCATCGCACCCAGCCCCACCCATTCCCCTGCACCGCAACGCAGCGAATAAAAATGTCATAAAATTTGAAAAGCGCGCGACAGACAAGCGAAGAGAGAAAGAAAAAAGTCAAAGCGACAGCCAAAGGACATGACAACATGTGCCTAGGCATTGCAATTCCAGGACACATTTCGAGGGTGGCACCCAGCACACCCACCTCGCAACTTCAACTCAATCCTGCTGCTACCTTCTAATGCAATTAGGTGAGTGGCAGCGCCTTCCACAGCGGACGGGGCCACGTAATTCCTCAGGACACACACTCACAAATTTGTTAATGTGTTTTCCTGATATGTAGACGCACAGTCGCAGGCAAATGCATATGAATATTTTATAGTTCATAATATTGAAGCTTGTTTTTTTTTCGTTGTTTATCTGTCAGTTTGTTGAATTAACATGCGAAATATTAATAAATGAAATTATTGCTTATTTATAAAGGCAAATAAACTGAGAGATGTGCTCATTACTTGATGTTACTTGAAAATGAACTGTTGTCTTTAAAAATATAATATCTCTCTAGGATCTTACTTTATTTAGATGAATTGTAAGATCTTTGAGTAAAAGCAAAAAATGCTGATCAATTTCGATCAAAAATATAAATTCGCACAGTTTCCAATTCCAATTCTAAATTTCATTACCACAACTTTCACGAGTCTAAAATTTCCAAATCTAAATCTAGCTATAAACCTTTCAAAATTACATTCTAGTGTTTTAAAATCTCTGAACTCAGCTGAGCAGGTAAATCAGTATATGAATATCAATTGCATTTTAGATTTAAATAAAGATAAAAACTGTGTCCAATCACCCTCTAAAAAATTGGCTTCAAAACAAAATTCACACATGCAGTTTAAGTCCATATGTTCTTTAGGGTTGTCGCCACTTATCAATCATCGAACTGAAATCTGGGTATCTAAAATCATTTGCCAAGTGCCTTGGCAATCGGCAAATAAACAGCTCACTCGCAGGCTAACAAATTGATAAGAAAGGTCCTTTTTCTTGCCGAGCCCTAGCACGAAGGGTTGTCCTTTGACCCCTTACAGGCGATCCGACTGACGCACGCAACAAAAGGAGACGACGGCGAAAGGAGTAGCTCAGCCTGGCAAAACATGACATTTATTACGCTCTATTAGCGGCGAAAGCAGGGCAAAGGAGGCAGGATATGCTCGGCCTGGTAATGGGTAGTCAATTCGGCGTGTGGTTTTTATGCGTATTTTTTACACACATGAGCAGCATACACATGTGTGTGTGAGTGTGTGTGGGGTGTGCAGGCGTGCGAATCCTTTCGCCGAGGGTGAGCCAAGGCAAAGGATATGATTTGTAATGCGACGGGTGCGAGGTTTTCATATGCTAATACAACACACATGCCTAAATGTTGACGCGTGCTGCTGCGGTCGACTTCGGCACACACACACTCACATATGTGCATAGTCAGAGGGGTTAACGGGGCAGGTGGGCGGGGGCAGGACATGGCAGGCTTTAGGAGCTTCGGCAGTTGCTGTTTGTTTTGCGGCTCGCTGAAAGGTTAAACGCCGCCGCCAGGCACATAATTTTGTCAAGTGCTGTCAGGACACGTCGCCCACACACAAACATATGTGTGTTCGAGTGTGTGTAAATGTGTGTGTGTGTTTGTGTGTGTGTGTGCTTTACGTGCTGTTCGCACTGCTTAATGGGAAATTAACAACTTAATTAATTCCATTGCCATTTATCTTCGGCTGCACAACAAAAACTTCAACCACGAAAAATCAACAAATTCCATTGGTCAAACTTTTGGCGCCTCAGCAGCAACAGCCCCACCCCCCAAGTACGAACCCCAACCCCCAAGCGTCCCACAAGTCCTGCACAAATGAGTTTTATTTATGCGCGTGTAGCGAAGACAAACAAGCGACCCTGTTTGCTTGGTCTACAGGCAGGGGGGGGGGGGGGGGAAGCGGCCAACGCAGCTGGCTTAAAGCATGCGGAAGCCCTATTTAGGCCATAGATAAATCTATTTAAAAACTTCAATTTAGACAATTAGTTTCGGATCACAGAAAAAGCCGTATCTAATGCTTTGCTTAAGATTAAAGTTTCTTGGCTATTATAAAATTATATTCAATTATTAACTCCAAAACTAAATATTGAGAGAAATCTACTAGTCATATATTTCCAAAATGCGAAATAATTTAATTCATTGCATTTTGATGGTTCATCGGTTTCAACGGGTTAAGAACATTTTTATACTTTATCATCAATATAATATATTAAACTTTTGAATGGAATAAAAGGTGCTTTCAACTTAAATTGAAATTTGTAACATTTTTATTAAAATGAGATACATTTTTAAAATTTTTCGAGAGTTGCGATCATTCAATGTTTTAAGGGAACATTGGAACTTTGGGAAACTTAACAGTTTAAGTGTACTGCGATTATTTCAACAGTTCTTCCGAGTTATCTTCTTCTGAGAATTATCTTAGTTGATCTTTGAATTTTTTGTTTTTAAAACTTTAACTATAATTTTCTGGCAATTATTTTTAACTTTACCTTAAGTAAATTTAGTTGCTATTGATGTTTTTAACCTAAATGCTTCCCAAAAAAAACAATTGTTTCGCCCTCAACATCACGCTAAAATACAGGTTTTGATTTCTGCTTGCCCCAACCTGCCCCCCGCCCCGCCTGACAGCAGAAACGCCATTAAAATCTTACAAATTGTAACTTATACCCAAAAGATGAGTGGCCAAGAGTTGGGGGTTGCTTGGTAAGGGTGGCAGCTGGGGTTGGGTGGATGGGGGTGTTGTTGTGGGTGAGGGCAAAACCTTTTGTTTTTATCATTTTCCAATGCGCGTGCTGCTTGGCTGCGGCTGCGGCTGTGGCTGTGGCTGTTCTGGTTCTGGCCTTGTCGCAGCTTCGTCCTCAATGTCAGCAGCTTCACCTCCTTCACGATGGCCGCTGCTCCTATTGTTGTTGCTGTTGCTGTTGTTGTTGTTGTGGCACTGCTACTTTCGGCCTACGTGCTCTTTGCTTAATTTTAAACACCCCTCATTTGCATAAATGAATTATTTTTTCAACCCCAAAAAAGAGAAAACAACAACAACAAAATTAAGATTGGAAAACGAAAAAATGTTAAGAGGTGGCGACAGAGGGAGCCAAGAAAATGGGAAACGAAATGAAAAGGCGAGGCGAGGCTCGAGACAAGAAATTGCTGTGCAGGCGCAAAATTTCAAGTGCAAAGAACAAGAGAGATGACAAGAAAAGCGAAAGGGAAAAGCAAAGGGCGAGGTGCAGAGAGAGGGCAAGTAAGAGCAGAGAGCAGAATGGCACTTAAAAACGAGCTTAATGGGCAGCTGATGAAAAGGGGGATGGAGCGTGAGGCAGTTGGGCGTACTGGCCACGTCAAGAGTTCGGCTTAGGACATAAAATGCTAACCAAGGTTCAATAAATTTTCTTGGTTATTTATTTTTTTGGCGGACAAACAATTAAAATTGACAGTAAAATGAGATAAAATTGTACGAAGCCAAAACTTCTTGAAGCGGTAAAGACTAAACCGGAGCGGAACAGACCAGCTGTATTCCGGCATTCACCCCTGCCCCCGCTTTTGCCATAGAGCTCACCTTGGCCCTGGCATGAAATGACACAATTTCAGTTTCTGTTTTATGGCGAATTTCT
This sequence comes from Drosophila micromelanica, assembly GCA_004143825.1. NCBI lineage: Eukaryota > Metazoa > Arthropoda > Insecta > Diptera > Drosophilidae > Drosophila > Drosophila micromelanica. Next base: position 40,480 of record SCDY01001184.1, read on the forward strand.
CCGCTCTATTATATTATTTTGTTGTGTCTTCTATTTTGGCTGAAAGGCAACACCAAAATGCAACTGCAACTGCAACTGTTGTTGCCAATTGTTGACCTGCGTCTCAGACAATTCTCCTTTTTTTTTGCTCCTCCTTCGTCTCTTCTTCTCTCTGCGTGTGTTTTTGTTTACTTAACAGCCAAATGTCAAGCGGGCGTGGGTTTTAGTTTTCCCATCCGTTCCATTGTTAGCCACCCCGTGCTCATGAGTTAACACCATTGTCAGGGGCGGTTCGCAAGGAAAAAAAATGTATATACATTATTATATAAAAGATTCCGCTATTTTTTTTAATGCCCTAAATGAGCGTAAAATATTAGTCAAGATTGTGTTTGGTAGCAGACATATGAGCTGAGTAAGAGCATCTACCTGACCCAAAATCTCCTCAAATGTGCCTCTAATCAATCACATTGACAAACGCATCTAACTGTATTCTTAAGGTAGAGTATTTCAATTGCATTGTCCACACTCATTAGTTGTGTGCACTGAGGTAAATCCTTCAAATACTCAGAATTAAATATATGTACGGTACAAATGGATAAACGACTAGATTTCTATATCTAGAAAATGTATTAAATACTATCAACATTTTTTTTTAGAAGTATAGAACTTTCACTGAATATGCACCTATTCATAGTAAAGAGTTCTATTTATATTTATTTATATATTCACTTTACATTTTTGAACATGTTTAATATTTTAATATAATGAATTATTATTTTTTATTTACTTTGGTATATTTTAAAATTAAAGGAAATATTTTTTCAAAACACATTTTTGACTCATCAAACCTATAATTACTCATCATCATATTTAAATATGAGTTTTCAGTAAAAATCAATTCTATGACTTCAAGAATAAAATACAAATTATTTTGTATAATAGTTGATACAGTTATGAAATGGGGCGATATAACGAAAGGATTTGCATCTCACCTGCTGTTCAGCTGCAAACTGTATCTTTCAGCTGATCAAACATCAATTGCTGGCAACTGCTGCCTCCTCCCGTTCCCTCGTTCCTTGTACTCATTGTCTCTCATTTTGCATAATGAAATGGATCTTAAGGCTGTTCTGCTTTGTTATCCTAGCACTTCATTTGCCAGGACACTTGGCGGCAATCAGGCGTGAGGCACAGAGACATTGCGTCAACTGCCAGCTTAGATCTATAGACCAGGGGCCCTGGGGCAGGTGTGCGACAATTTGGCATGCAGCCTGGCTCGCAATTTGAGCCACGTTTAGATTTACAGTTGGATAGGCGTAGAACGAGCTGAGGCACGCGGCTGCTGCGTTTTGTTTGGATAACGGTGCAGAGGCAGGAGGAGTGGAAACGCAGGCTGATGCAATTAGAACCGAGCATCGATTGAGTGGAAGTGATTAATGCCAGGCAGGTAGGATTCATTCAATGATCAGCAGCAAGCACATGCTCAACAGAAAGTGAGAGAGAGAGAGAGGGGAGAAAGAGAGGGGAACTGGGGAGCGAGAGAAACTTTTTCAGCCAAGTGCGCTTTGACTGGCGAAACAAGTCAAAAGCCAGGACAAGTGGCAGTAGCGAAGAACTTGGTAAGTCCTTTCGACAGCTGCTGCTGCTTACATGACTGAGAGTGCCAGGGGGAGGCGTAGGAGTTTCAGGGCAAGTTCTTAGAAAAAAGTTCATTAAAATTATGCCCTTTTCTAATTTTGAATCGACTGAGAGGCGTGGCCCTGCGGAAAGTTTTCGGCCGTTGATAGGCACTTGTTTTGCTTCCTCGTTTGCTTTTGACAATAATCACTGGACTGTTAATTTGTTTGCCGCATATACTTTGCTTCTTCTTCTTTCTTTTTCGTCAATTTGTTGCTGCTGCTGTTGTTGTTCTTATTCTTGTTGTTGTTGTTGTGCCTTCCAGTTGAAGAAACTTTGGCGCATTTGAAGCAAATCAAATGAAATCAAAGTTTTCACCCAAAACACAAACAAACAAAAAATTTCTTAAATAAAAACTTTTAAAAAATATTCCAAGCTGTTTCAGCGAGCGGAGGCGGCCATGCTGGAGGTGTGGCATAAGCCACATGTTTCTGGGCAGCTCACCCCCACTCTCTGGCCAGCGATAGGGTTAATCTTGGCCTCAGCCTGCCCATTGGTCGAGCTGTGCGACCTGTCCGTGTCCACTTCGGGGCAAGGGTTGAGCGACTCTCGTCAAAGGGTTAAAACAAAAGCAGCGTTGCCTTGAAACACAACCCTCACCCCCATCCCCTTTACCGCCAGGCATATGCAATTAGTTTTTTTTTACCCCGCCATCACTGCCCCTGCCACTTACCCCGCCTCCAGCCACTCGGCTCGGTTCTGCTTTATTTATGGCCAAAAGCTCAAACGTGCCAACAACACGAACAACCCCATCTGAAAGCAGCAGCCGTCACCGTGCTGTAAAATATGCAAATTTTTTTTCATTACACTTTTTAAATACGCACTCTAACCAACAGTATTAACACTATATCGAGCCGTTTGTCACGGCTTAAGAAAATAATGTTGGGATCAGTAAATATATATAGATAAATATGTAGAAATACAGATAAATAAATATTAAATAAAATTTGGGTATACATTTATAAAAATATGTTGTGTTGTATACCCAGATAAAATAGAAAGATGTAATATAAGATTATTCTAAATATATTTTCACATCAAGATGACATAGCTAAAGACGGAAATCTTTTTGATAGCCCGAACATCGAAATATCTTTAGTAACATATAATTTCATATTATATATTTCAATACAAGTCCATAATTCAATCTCAATTTTCCTTAATTCCATGCTTTTAAGTGGTTAGGGTATACGCTCGTCGTTGCTGCATTGGTTGCTTATGTCCTTCGATTTTTATTTTCAGTTTTGTTTCGCTGTGTAACGGTAAAAGTCACAGGGTTGCCAGCTTGCCGGCGGTAATGAGCCCAACTCCAACTCCAGTCGCTTGCGCTAACCCAACCCCGCCGGCACCCGCACCCGTACCCGTGCCCTCAACCCAACCCGCACCCGCTGTTGAGCACCCCCATCACTTAATTTATAACAAATGCTGCGTCTCCTTCAACTTCAGCTTTAGCTTCTTTTTCCTCACCGTCTACCTATACTGTAAAAAGTTGCGCGACGCTTTCCAAGGGTTGGCGCCCATAATTTATGGCACCCGTGTGAATGTGTGTCTGTGCGTGTGTGTGTGTGTGTGTGGGTGTGCGTCGAGTTCTGCCTATGTCTGAGCTGAGGCTTTAACTCGCGCTTGGATTCTCATCGCGCATCAGCTTAATGAGAAAACGGCCACGAAATTTGCTTCTTTGGTTCAGCTTCGTCATCAGCAACGTCCTCGTCATTTGGCTCAGTATGTCCTTTCATGTTTTATGTGCGTGTCGCCTTCGGTCCTTGTTCTCATTTGCGCTTGTGTGAGCATTGCAATAATTTAAATTTCATTAGATTTGGGGCGTAAGGTACGACGTGGGGAGCAAGGGGGCAAAACAGGCTGGATTGTCACTTTTTTTTATGCGTATGTTCATAACAACCCCTTTTAAATAGCTGTAAGGATAATGAAGGTACTCGTTTAACCTATCTGCAGATGTTTCACGTGGGAGCATTTTAGAAGACTTCCTTGAAAAAAATATCCCAGAAATCGCAAAATCGATTAAAAATGTAAACTCGCAATTTTCAATTTTGAAACATTTTTTTTACAACTAATAAGTATATATGCTTTTTTTCAAAATAAGTCAAAAAAATTTTTTTTAAAAATGCAATGATTTTGAATGTTGAATCAATCTAAATGAAAAATCATGGCAAGAATTCCATCAAACATCAAAATCGGTTGACTTTTGACAAATTTATGGGTGTTTGAAATATGAGACCTATATGTCCGATAACTGTACATTTCCAAATTTTTCTTAATTTTGGCATGATTTTTGACAAAAAATTTGACCCCCTCAGAATCAGGTTAAATGTTGTTTTTTATACTATTAATGGCCACCAAAATCGATTAAAAATGCAAACTCGCAATTTTAAATTTTGAAAAATTTTTTTTTCGAAAATTTATAAGGGGGGAGTACATGCTTTTTTCAAAAAAAGTCAAAAAAATTTTTTTTTTTAAATTCATTGATTTTTAATGTACAATCTATTTACATGAAAAATCATGACCAGAATGCCATCAAACGTCAAAATCGGTTTAGTTTTGACAAATTTATGGGTGTTTGAAATATGAGACCTATGGGTCCGAGAACCTTACATGTAAAAATTTTTCTCAATTTTGGCATGATTTTTGACGAAAAATTTGATTCCCTCAGAATCAGGTTAAATGTTGTTTTTTACACTATTTATGGCCAGCAAAATCAATTAGGAATGCAAACTCGACTTTTTAAATTTTTAAAAAATTTTTTTTCGAAAATTCATAAGGGTGGAGTACATGCTTTTTTCAAAAAAAGTCAAAAATTTTTTTTTCCAAAATTCATTGATTACATGCTTTTTTCAAAAAAAGTCAAAAAAATTTTTTTCCAAAATTCATTGATTTTTAATGTAGAATCGATTTACATGAAAAATCATGACCAGAAAGCCATCAAACGTCAAAATCGGTTCA
>SCDY01001185.1:451-35363 GCA_004143825.1 Drosophila micromelanica
TTTGTCAATTTTGGCATGATTTTTGACCAAAAATTTGACCCCCTCAAAATCACTTTTAATGTTGTTTTTTATACTAATTATGACACCCACAATCGATTAAAAACAAATATTCGCAAATTTAAATTTTAAAAAAATTTTTTTTCCAAAATGAACAAGGGTCCCCCCTTGTGATTTTTTCGAAAATACAAAAAATTTATTTTTGAAATTGCATATATTTTAAATGTAGAATCAATATTGAGGACAAATCATGACCAAAATGCCTAAAAAAACATGAAAATCGGTTCAGTTTTGACAAAGTTATGGGAGTTTGAAATATGGGAGCTGTGGATTCTAGACAGTTTTCAGTTGTTATTGTGAACGTTTTTTCTTGTTTTATAGATGTAGATGACTAATTTTTTTTTTTGCTTTTGTTAAAAGCCCATTTCTGATTAAATGATTTTTCGTCACATTTAAATTTATATTCATGCACACAGATTTCAAGTATTTGAAAGGCTTCAACTCTTCAAAATTTCAAGAACAGAAAAACTGTTGACAATTTCAACATGGCCTCAAAAACGGAGTTTCCGTCTTTGTCTTTGTTGTTTGTTTATGTGCCAAAGTCCGGGTGCGTGTAATGCTTCAATCAGCAGCACATTTCCCAATCAGTTCCCACATTAATTATGGAACAATTAAAAGACGCTGCAACTGCAACTGCAACTTTTAGCGGGAATTCCACTTGAATGGCTGTCAATAGGGCGAACAATGCGCCACTTGAAGGCGGACGCACAGAGAACCTAAATAGACCCCTAACCCGCATGTGTGCTGATGCTGCATCAACAAGAGATGCGGCTGCTGCTGCTGCTGTTGATGATGACCGCCGGCGTGGACAAATCTCGGCGCAGCTGTTTGCAAACTGTGGCAGCAGAGGCAGGAGCAACTAGGCGGCTAATTTCGAGGAAATTACACAGCAGCTAGGGGAACGGGGGAGGGAGGAGAGAGAGGAGAACACAGCGGCAAATTGGACTGGGAACGGGTATTCACAGTTTTCTGTTTGTGAGCGTTACGCATTTCCTCTCAGGTGTGCCGATCTCGATGCCGTAGCCGATGCCGGTGTCGGTGCCGCAGCCAGCCAAACAAAAGCGTTAAAAAGTAGGTGCAGCTGGGGCAGCCTTTTTGTGACTGCGGCGGGATCGGAATCGGGATTAATGAGCAACAGTCGCAAACAACAACAACAACAAAAGCAACAGCAACAACAAACAAAGTGAGTGGGAAAATGGAAAGGCCGCTCATTGAGCAAACAAGCAACATGTAAGCAATCTCTGTCAGCTACAAAAAACCGACGAACGAATACCCTATACAAAAAAAACATTAATAAAATTAGCCAGAAAATGTATAATATTTATTTTATACTAAAGTTAAAACAGTTTAAGCAATAAATATTTGTGCTAATACTAATAAATATGTGTAAAAAATAGAAATAAAATAAAAGAATAATAGATGTAATAAAAATAAAAATATATACAAAAAAATAAAAAAAAATTAAAAAAAAATTTAAATAATTAAAGATGAGCTGAGAAATAAATAAAAAGTTTATAATTGTAACTTTATATGGAAATCATAATCCCAGGGATGCTGTACTAATTTACTAGGGGAAGACATTTTAAGGAAATTCCACAAACAAAAATGAAATATTGCCGAAAAAGAGTTTATTTCAACAGCCTGTTTTCTAGAATAGTTAATCAAACTTTTAAAAGAAATCTTCCAAAACTTTGGAAAACATATTTATAGTATAGAAATTATGAATTATATTTGTTTGAGGAATTTTATTGAAATAACTTAGTTATGTGATTGAAATAGGAATAAGCACCAACATACCCTGTTGTAGGGTATAATAACAGCAAGTTGGGTTGTTGGTTTGACTGCAACTGAGCTGAGGTGGCTAATGATGCCGCAGCTACGTGACGTTCGTTGCCAAGTGGCAGCAAGAATTGTTTGTGATTTTTTTTCACTCTCTCATTTTTTATGAATTGTGGCATTCTGTGGCATTGCAGACATCGTTGTCAATGTGTCGTTTGTCGTCATGACTGCGAACGCCTTATCTGCCTCTCTCTATCTGTATCTGTCTGTATCTGTATCTTTATCTGTATCTGTATCTTTGTTGCTGCGACGCACCTCATTTTCCGGCTTACTGTAAAGTTTGTTGACTTAAACGAAAATAACATAAAAATCAAAAATGTAATATAAATAAACGATGAGTGGACAGACAATTTTGGCTACCATTGCTGTCAGGGGGGGGGGAGGGAATTGGGGACTCAGGCAGGCTTCTGTTTTCGTATCCGTCATTTAATTGACGGCTTGAGGACTTTTCACAATAAATCAAAAGGGCACGATGATTTGTTTGCAATTTAAATGCAAATAGCGACCACCCAGCTGGCAAGAGGAAGAAACAACAGCACAAGAGCAACAAGAAGAAGCAGCTGAGGCTGGCATTGCAAAATTATAACTTAATTTCGAGCAACGAAAAACTTGGCAATCGCCTGAATTGCAGCAAATGGCCCGAGGCGACAACGGAGACGATGAATGTGGCCAAAGTGGAAGCCACACAATGCGAGAACTGGCCAACTGGCGAACTGGCGAAGAGGCCACGGGGCATGATTTGTCTTCAAAATCAACTCGCAAAGTCCGAGCACAAAACTCACAATCTTAAACAAATGAATGCGAATCGATTGTAAATGATCGACCGGTGCAATGAGCTGTACTTCAGACTTTGTCGGGGAGTTTCTGTTAGCCGTTAAATCGTCTCTGAATGTCGTTAGTTTAATTATAGTTCAATTAGTTCTTGAAGCGAGAGCTAAACTTTAAAGCTTGTTGGCATTATCGATAAATAGCTCTTTTGAAAATATAGTTAGTCAAAATAATTAAAACACATAAATGTTAACTTATTTATCGGTTTGAGGATTGTTATCGATCTTAACAAAATAACTTATCCATAAATACCAATATGTTTTTATGCAATTTATGCCAAAATGAACTGGTTTTAATAGCAAAAAATGTAAAATTTACCTGACTTTATATTTCTGAAATATATTGACCATGTTATCGATATTTGCCTTTAGCTTAGGTTTATCGTTTGAACAACAAAAAACTCAACTACATTCACATTATTAAAATGCAGTAATAAAAGCATTAACTTTAACCAAATCATCGATTAGATAACTGTTGTCGATATTCACAATATTTTTATCGATAAATTATAAGCTGTTTTGTCATTATTTGCTAACAATATAAATATGTAAACTTAATTAATTTTAAACTTGATAAATTAATCAATGATGTTATCGATCATTTTAAGTTATCGATAGTACAATTTTTTTAAATGCTGCACATTTTGAAATGTATAGTTTACACATAAAGAAGATATTGTCACTTCTAATTTATTTTGTATTTTCAAAAGAGCTTTGAGATAGTTGCCCAACTAAATACACCCTTTATATGCGGTGTAGGGCATTCACAAAGACTGACTAAGCTGCGGCAAAAGGGCAATTCCAAGAAACGCATTGCTTTGTTTGACGGCTCCAACATTGGGTCTCAGGCCCTATCTCAAGCTGCACACACACAAACACACACTCACACTCCAGGGTCCCAAGCCGATCCCCAAATATTAATAAAAGTCGTCATCGTCAAAAGGAAGCGCAGTCGAGCCCAAAAATACAAAAAAAGAAGATTTAACCACAGAACACAAAGCACAAAAAGAGGCAGCAGCAAAAAAAAAAATAAACGAAAAGAAAAAAAGTTATGCCACGCCGGTGTTCAACAAATTTCAATCTCGGCTCAAAGGCAAAAAGGCGGCCAGCTGTGGGGCCAAAGCGGGCAAGAGGCAGAACTTGGTTTTTTGTTGGCCTGCACGTGCAGCATTGAAATGCGCAGCGCGTTGTGCCCAAAGGATCTTTTGCCAAATAAAAAGAGACAGAGCTAAGAGGAGGATGGGGAGGAGGAGGGAGAGAGCAACGAAATGAATTGAAAGAATTCCTTGCGGGGCACAAAACGTCGACGGGCGACGCTCGTCTCGTCGCAGATCAAACACAAAGATAGCCCCAGACGGGATCAGCGAGAACGAAGCCAGGATTGGGTTCGGTTTGGTTTTCGTTTTGGTTTTGGTCATTCGTTTTGACCAAAATGCGCCTAAGAAATTCTTTGGCTTCGCCTTCGCGTTGGCCTCTGATTTCTCAGACGCTGTGTGAATAGTTCTTGGGTTTATTTTCTTCATTTTTTGCATTTTTGATTTCTTTTTTTTTTTTTGGGCACTTTCAAGGTTTACTTTGCTTTGTCGTTTGGCTTTGTTCTGCCACACAGCTGAGGACGGACAGACGGACGGACGGGCACATTATATTACGATTTGAAATTCAGATTGAGTTTTAATAGCCGCACAACCCGAACCCAGATCGAATCCCCAACCACACCTGCATTTTGTGTGTGTGTGTTACTTTTCGCAGTTCTGTTGCACATGCAAAGGAACCCCTCCCCCAGTCCCCCTTCCCCCACCACCTCTCACTATCACTATCAACAGCACTATCTTCATCTTGCTTCATTTTTTAGTCTTTCGTTTTCTTTTTGTTTTTTGGCACTCTCCGATTTGCCCGTAGATTTCTGGTTTCTGGGGTGTGAAATTTGCGCATACGGGTAAGAAATTCAATTTCACGCTTCTTTATTAATTGGCCCAGTCGAGCTTCGGTTTTTGGCGTTAATGAGATTTTTGCCCAACGATTATGAGGCCGGCTCAACTTGGCCGCAATTGAGGGCTTTGTGCGTTTGCCGACTTGGCTTGTTACAGTTGATATCGTTGCGCTAATTGGACAGCTGACAGACAGATTAACCAAGATCATTTCAAAAACTTTAACTTGGCGTTAAAATAAAAACAGACAGCTTTAAAGAAGTAAAAGTTGCTAGCCTAATTAATTGATAGATAAGTTAACTTTTTTTTTTTGATTTATAAAACAAGTTTATTACGAAAAATTATAATTGTATTTAATTATTAATTCATTCATAAATAATGTATGTCTATATATATATATTGTGCAGAAGAAGGATCTGGAATCAAATATAAACTATTTATAAATTTTAAATAAATTTTATTTCAATACAGGCTAGTATTGGATTTCGCACTAGTGGCGAAAGGTGCCAAGCAAACAAATCGAGATTTTTTTTTTGTTTATTTGTTCAGGCAGCAAACAGGGCGCAGGATACCCTTTTATCTGTCTTTATTCTATTTTAAATATAACACCATTAATAATAAATACTATACTGTTACTTCTAATAAAAGTAAAAAATTAAAAAATGATAAATATTATTATAAAAAGGTAATACTTTAAAAATATGCACAAGTAATACTTTTAATAAAAATAACAATAATAAATATGATTATAAAAAGCTTATACTATAAAAATATGCACAAATAATATTAAAACTTTTAACTCTGATTAATTCGATGCTCATTTCAAATATATGCATTTAGATTATATCTTAGTATATTTCTTATTTTATTTTAAATAAATTTTAATCACGCAGAACTAGCCTTTTTTTGTTATTTCAAATACAGTGTCAAAATGTGAATTAAATTAGAATTGTGCATAATTCTTATCGGCGACGGCAATTGAATTGTTTTGGCCAGGGGCTCTGACTAATGCGCCACCAAAGTTGCCATGATTGATACGATACGGCCATTTGCTGCTCGCTGCTTGCTGCTCGCTCGGTGGCAACAACAGTTGTTGCAACTGCAACACGCTACGCAAAACAAAAGCCAGCTGTTTGCTGGTAGCTGGTTGCTGGCTGCAGCCAAAACCGACTTTGATAAATGCCATCCCACGCCTTGGCCGGGCCAGCTTGCGGACCCGGCTCAAGCAAAATGGCCATTTTGTTAGCCTGGCTTCATTCATTTTCATTTCGTTTTCGCTAATTGATTCATTGATCTTGGCGATAGAGGCCCGGCACAAAACACTCGTAAAATAATTCTTGTTTGGGCCTCCTCAAGCTCCAAGTCATTTGCACGCCTGTCTGCTCCCCCTGTCTGCTCCCCCCTCCGCCCCCTCTCAATGGTAGTGCCCAGCGTCCAGTGTCCAGTTGGCCGTCAATTGCGCACAAAGACATTATTAGCCGTCTAGGAATTCAATTCCATTTCCATTGTGCTGCTGCTGTTGGCCACATATCTGGGGGCTTGGTCTGCAGCAACTGTTGCTGCTGCTGCTGTTGCAGTTGTTGTTGCTGCTGCTGCTGCAATTTGTTAAATTGACAAAAACTGTGCGATAAACTTGGCGCGTTATTAAATTCAATAAATTTTCGTTGCTGTTTTATCAGCGCACGAGATCAGCAAATACAAATTCTATTTAAGATACAATATAAATTTGATCGATAACCAAGTTAATTGGCCAGGCTTATGGGCGTGGCACTGACACTGCAATCAATGAAAATCAACGAACTTGTCAAAGTCTTTAAGCCCCCCCCCCTCCGCACCCCCCCTCAAAAACGAAACAAAGTCAAGCCATCCTCAAAGAAGCCGCCGCCAAGGCACTTCCGTCGCACATTTGTCATGGCCATGTCACACAGCCGGGTCCAAAGCTGGCCAAAAAGATGCCCAAAAATGGCAGTTGACAGTCGGTCGCAACGTTGCCTTTTCAATCCGCATATAATTTACGATTATGCGCAACGCTTTGATTTAGGTTGCCGACGGAGTACGTCGAGTACCCCCGAAGAGTATCCTAAGAGCACCCGCCCAGAGAAGCCGCCGCCAGGCCATCTACACATGCCGAAAAACAAAGACTCTCAAATTAAAGTAGCATTAAATATGTTTTTTGGTATTTTTTTATATTTTCTTGTTAATATATGAATGGTGTTTTTAATTAGAATATAGACAGATAAAAGGATATCCAGCACCCTGTTTTGCTGCCTCAAAAAAAAGTAAAAATAAAAATTTTCATATATATAAGTATAAGTATTTGCTTTTAGGCTTATAAAAAAATGTTTGCTTATTCTTAGTGCAAAAATTCTGATTATAAAAAAAATACGTATATGTACATATATATGATAATAATTTTAAAAAATTTTCTTTGGTTTTGCAAAAGAACCTTCTTTAAAAAAGAATCTTATGTTCTAGTTTAAAAAATGTCAACTTGGCTGAATTTTGAAAAGCATAAAATTTCTATGATTTTTATTTTAAGTGTACCATAATAACGCTTTTAAAGATTTTACTAAGCGAATCGGCATTAATATATATAAAATTTTAAATATCTCAGCTGGCTTTGAAAAGTTTTTAACAGAGCCAAAACTTGGATTTTCTCTGAGTGCATCACTTGGTATCCAGTTCCAAGTACTTGGCTAACTTGGCTAACTTATGAGCTGGCCAGTTAACTGCCAGACAGACTGCCAGTTGGTCCGTTTGTCTGTCTGTCTGTTTGTTTGTCTGCCTGATGGACGCACTTATTCGCGCCGCAAAATTTACGTTGACATTAAGTTGCCACACACACACACACACACACACAGAGAGACAACACTATTGAATTTCAGGTCTTCAGGCCCACCTTTTGCTACTTTTTATGACTAGCTGCCTAATTATTTTATATGGCTGCCGCATATTCACACATGCCACCAATAGTTGCAGTTGCAGTTGCAACGTTGGGTGCGCCAAAAAAACAAAAAAAAAACAAATTCCAAAAAATAGAAAAAAATTGCTGCGGCGCCGTTTGCTGTCGATAGGAAAATTTGTTTGCCATAAATATTAGTTTTCACGCGTCGCGACAGTAGCTGCCACATGCAGATGCAGATGCAGATGCAGATGCTGTTGCCTTTGCAGTTGCCGTTGCAGTTGCCGCCAACGCCAGCCGCCAGTTGCCAGTTGCCAGTTGCCAGGTCGTCATCGCCGCCTCCTCCTTGTCATTGCCATGGATCGAGTGTTTGGTGTGCATCTGTGGATCAGCCTTTTGAGCAGCATTTTGGCAACATTGTTGTCAAACGTCAGCGCCAAAAAAAGCAACAAAAAAAAAACAATTACCAAAAAAATATAGAAAGAAAAACGCCCGCAAATGTCGATGGCAGTTTTGGCGTCTGGCAATTGGCAGCTCGTATAAATATTTACATTTTTTGCTTTTTTTTGCGCATTTCTGCATAATATTCAATTTTCCATCGAATTTAAGCAGAATTTATTTAACGCTTTTTGCAATTTATTGCCCATATTTTTATGTGCTTTAATGAAGTTGACTTTTAGTTTGCATATTTCGACCAATTAGCTGCAAATAAAGTATCTGCAATTTTACGCTTCTTATCTAGCTAGATTTATAATTCAATAAAGACATTCAATTCCAACAAATTTATTTTATAATGAAAAATTGCAGTATTTTTTTAAACTAATATTACTCTTGCCATATTTTAAATTTCGATAACTTTTTTTCATATTTAATTCCCTTTTAATCCCCTAGATAAATTTTGCATTTCAAATTTATGCATTTTGAAAATTGAAATTTTATTGCGAAAAATCAGAACAAAAATTAAAAATTGTTGACATACAAAGTTTTCCGCTACATATCTAGCTGTCATATTTCAAACTCCCATAACTTTGTCAAAACTAAACAGATTTTCATGTTTGATGCCATTTTAATCATAATTTGTCTTCCAGATTTATTCTATATCTAAAAATTATGAATTTTTAAAAATAAAATTTTGTTGATTTTTTAAAAAAAATAACAAGGAAAGATCCTTGTTCATTTTGAAAAAAAAATTTTTCAAAATTTAGAGTTCCGAATTTGTATTTTTAATCGATTGTTCATTAAAGTTGATTTTGAGGAAATAAAATAAATAAATTAAGTATTTCAAACCTCAATAACTTGGTAAAAAATTATTCGATTTTGAAATTGGACATATAATATTAGTTCTCAATCTAACAGTTTTTGACATTTTGAGTAGTCGTATGTTATTTAATTTTGTTTATTCTATTTTCATTTTCATTTTCATTTGGGAACTGAAGTGTTGGCAGACAGGAGACGTTTGGCGATCTTAATCAGCGCCTGTTGGCAACTGGAAAATGTGGCATGCCACGGCACACGGTCCGGCGTCCACTGTCTGGAGTCGGGAGTCTGGAGTGTGGGGTACGAGCTTCCGCAGCAGCGACTGCCTTTCGATCAAATGTCAGTCGCTGTTGTTGCTGCCGCACCTTTGAATTGTTGTCGTTGTCTTTGTTTGGCTGGCTGGCAATTGTGGGGCAGAGGGCTGCTGTGTGGCGCAGGGATGGGGGGAGGGGGGGAGGGGCACGCTGTCATTAGACAAACATGCGGCAGTTGCTGTTGCAGCCGTTTGGCCCACAAAAGAAGGTGACGCAGCTGAAATCAATGCGCTGGCCAGTTGCCACATGTTGTTGCATGGCCGTGTTGCAGCTGAGAGAGTGACAGCTGCTAGCTGCATTTGGCCAAACGCTTCCGCCAGCTGATGGAGCGAACTGCCTCAAGTTGCAGCGCTTCCGATGCACAAATAAATCTGTGTGCAACATGTGCACTTGCACCTGACCATAAACAGCACACACACACACACACACACACACACACACACACACACACACACACACACACCCCCCCCCCCCTCCACACCGAGAGGCGCTTGTTTTGCAAGCACACACATTGCACATGTCGTGTGGTTTCACCTGGTGAACTAGACTCCCCTCCCCCTCCACTCTTGGCACCCCCCTTTTGCTACGTTTCGGTTTCGATTTCCTAATTCGCCGCCAGACAACAGCCAAGAAAGTCAAAACTCAAAACCCAACTCGATGCGGCTGCTTCAATTACACAAAGTCATGCAGAGTGCCAGCTGTAACCCCCTTCCCCCTCCCCCCTTCCCCTTCCCCCACCCCTTTCCGCTGCACACTATTGAAACCCACGAAAGTTGCCGAGCCGTGTCCGCGTTGCTGTTGTTGTTAATGTTGTTGTTGCTGTTGTTGGCGTTGGTGTCTGACTTTGTTTTAGTTTTTTATTTTTGCTGCTGCTTAGCGAAACAGGTGCGTTTGCGTTTGCAGGTGTTTCCCAAAAGCAACCACCAGCAGCAGCAGCAGAGCCCCCACTTCACCTCTTCCAGTTTGTCTTGTGTGTGTGTTGGTGTCTCGCGCTGTTTAGTAGTTACGCTTTACCGCTAGTTGCACAAATTGCCGCCACCTTCCACTCCACTGAGACGCCCCCTTCGCCCCTTCCAACTGGCGCCAGTTGCTCATGCGCTTTGTGTTTCGTGTGAAAATCACAATTAAATGCAATTTTTATGCGCACCTACAAAGTCGCCGCTTCCAGTCGCCCGTCGTCGTCGTCGTCGTCGTCGTCGGCAGCATTCGGCTTTCAGCTTTCCATTTAAAGCTTAGCTTCGGCTGCTGATTTAACTTCGGCTGTGGTTAAATTCGTTCGTTTTGGTCGCTCGGCTGCGCTCAGCTGTCAGCTGCGTTGTTGAAAATGTCAGCTTGACAATTATTATGTCAAAAATTTTTCATTGCGCCGGCTGCGCAGTCGCAGCTGTTGACTGTTACACGAATTTTTATGGTAATTCAAGTTTCACTGATTTCACGTTCCAGTCGCACCCAAAAAAAAAAACAACAAAAAACTAAAAACAACAACATGAAAATGGGTGAAAATCGAGCTAGGCGCGCTAATTGCCAGAGAGCCAAAGCTAAATCCAAAGCCGGAGCTGTAGCCGTAACCGTAGCTGTAGCCGTAATCGCTGCCAAGCCAAAGACAGAGTCCAGACATGTTCATTGGCGCTGCAGTTGGAAGCTGAAGCCGACTTCGTGGAGCTGTTGCAGAATGCACAAAACAATTAGCGCATACCAGAGAACGCACCACAAAGTGTGGGGAAACAAGCGGCCAAACACAATGCATGTGAAACAAAAGTTTTCTATATACCCTGTAGTAAACAGTAACTGCAAGGGTATATTTACATACAAAACTTAAGTAAATCAAAAGACTGGTAATAAATAAGATACATACATATTCAATTTAATTTATTTAAGTTTATTTTAGAATTGGTTTTAATTTTAAGAAAAGATTAGAAATAAATAAAAATAAATAAAGAAATATACAATAATATAACAATTAGAATGTATATATATTTCTTAATTTATTTATATTTATTTCTATTATTTTCTTAAAATTACGCTAATTCTGAAATAAATTTAAATAAAGTTAAATATTTATTTTTATATTATTGTATTGTTTTTTATTTAATACTTGTATAAGTCTTAAAAATTCATAATCTTATTATTAAGCAGTAATGAGTAACTGTTAGTCGTGCAACTGCATTTCGTAATATTTAATTCGGTTTGCGGGCAGCCAAACTGACATTTGAATGGGGCGACTGGCACCGAGCGGCCCCAGTTGCAGTCGCAGTCGCAGTCGCTGCTCAGCCTCAGTCGCGAGCTCAGTAGCAGAGTTGCCCCAAGGCAATTGGTCAATTGCATTGTAAGCTGCAATCATTAACGCTAATAGGCGACGGCGACTTTGCAACTGCGACGCAGCTGCGGCCTCAGCTGCGCGTAAAAACCCAAAAAAAAAATCCGTTTTGCCCGCCGATTGTCAACGAAAAATTTCTCAAGAGAATTTCGCACACGTGCAAGTTCAGCCAAGGGCTACCTGAGGAAAACCCCTAATGGGCAGCCACAGCAGCAACGGTAACAAGAGCGAAGATAGAGAGAAAGAGAGAGAGAGAGAGAGAGAGAGAGAGAGAGAGAGCAGACAATGACAATGCGTGAGAAAACTCGTTCGAGCTGCACGGGCGGGCATTATCATTTCCCTCTGTTGGTTGTTGTTGTTTGCTGCAATTCGTTGCACTTGTTCACATGGGAAATGGTTTTTCACATTGTTAGCTCGTTTTCCTCATAATTCCCTTTGCAGCTACCGAACAACCGCAGGTAGCCAACTTAAGATCGGTAATTTCCAGAAACCACTCAAGAAAACCCACGAAAGAAAACAGATTTTTGTCATATTTGAATAGTATTTTTATGTAATTTATTTTGTAATAGCTATAATTTTATTTGTTTTGTATTTTTGTTTTTTTATTTTTTATTTTGTTTTGCATTCTTTTCATCATTATGTTACATCATGAATTGGGAAAAGGGATTGTGCCCGATGATAATTAAAAGGTTTTTCTGCATTTCTTTTCTTTCATTTTCCAAATTGTAAAATATAAAACGCATAATTATGCTAAAAAAAACACTTTGTACAAAGTATGCTACAGATCACAGAACATATATTTATATATTTATTAATATTATGTAGTATTATATTATATTCAAGGTTAATGCAAAAGAGGAAAACTTGATGGAGGGGAAAAATCTGCGCTCAACTTAAATGTTGATCAAATTGTTCCTTGAGGTTTGTATGTGTGTGTGTCTATGCGTGTGTGTGTGTGTATAAATAAATGAATTGTTGTGTATTTTTTGCTGAACTGGCTAAAACGATAATAGGAAAATTTCTAGCGACTTTTTAGTTTGTAATATTAAAATTAATAGGAAATATGCATGACATCAATTGAGAAATGAGAATGAAAATTTGTTAGCATTTTTGTGCGTTTTAATTTATATAATTTTTTTGTTGTTTTTTTCCGATTCTTTTTTATTGCTGCTCTCTGCTTTGCTTTGCATCTTAACATTTTCGTAAAATTATTAACATTTTTTTCAATTAAACCAAAAACTAAACATATAAAAAACAAAAATTCAGTTTTTCATTTCATTTTATCAATGCGATTAAAAGGAAAAATTAAATTGTTTAAAGCTTTGCCAAGTTGTTTTCTTACTTCATCATCTGCTTCTTCTTCTACTACTACTACTTATTCTTCTTCTTCTTAAACATCGTAGTTATCTGCTGCTAATAGTTAAATGTTAAAAATAATGTATTAGTGCTTACATTGTGTTTTTTCTTTTTTGTTTTTTGTTTTTAATGCTACTTAGTTAGGTTTTTTTTTATTGTTTAAGAACTAAACTCTTTCAATGTGTTGGTGTGAAATGCTTTTACACCCATACGCCCAAAACACACACTCTATGTGTGTGTGTGTGTGTGTGTGTGTGTGTGTGTGTGCGTGGGCTTGGCTGCAGTGTCTATGTATTGTATAACTTGCATGATGCTTAGATATTTTAATTCATATGTTACTGTTGTTGTTGTTGCTGTGGAGATCTTCACACGAGTTGAGTTGAGTTGAGTGGAGTTTTGAGTTGAGTGAAGTTGACTGTACTACACTGCTACTAATCATTAGTTAATATGTTTCGTATAGCTTTAAATGTTTAGTTGTAGTTGCTGCTGCTGTTGCTGCTGCTTCTTCCATCTACTTCTTACGATTGCCTGCTGTCCTTTTCGGCGCCGATTTGCTGCAATGAGAGAAAAAAGAGAGCAGGAGATTAGTCAAAATTGCTTCCAGTTAAAAGCTTTGCTTAATAGAGTATAAGTATGAGTGTGTATAAGTGTATTTGTATAAGTGTATGCCTGACTTGCACAACAAATCACGAATTATCAATTAATTTGCTGTTGTTTTCGTTTTTGCAGCTCGTCTCATTTGTTTACGAGCGCTTAACCGTTGTTGTTGTTCTTGTTGTTGTTTTTGCATTTTTTCATTTTTCATTTTCATTGCCTGTCGCTGGCAGAGACGTGTTAGGAGTAGGGCCAAAGAAGAGGCGCCAAGTGAGCGCCAGCGCAAAACTAAGAAAATCAAATGAACTTGCTGTTTTTTTTGTTGTTGTTGCTGCGTCTCTGTCTCTTACTGTCGCTGCCTGTTATGTTGAGTGACCGCAGAGCTTTAACGGGCGGGGGGTTAGGGCAGCTGTAGGGGTGCGCACAATGTAGAAAGCGACCGACTGGCGACTGGCGCACAGCTGCGCGGCGCGAAAAGTACAACAAAAGAACAGCAACAGCAAAGCAACAGAGCAAGAACAACAACAACTACGTAACGAGAACATTTTGAACACGTGCATTTCTTCTTACGATTTATACGTACATACATATTTGTATGTATGTATTCATGCATGTGTGTGTGCTTGTGTGCGTGTTTGAATGCTTTTTTTGCTGCTGTGCCTTAGCGAAAGAATTTGTTGTTTTGCGGCCACGGTGACACATCGCAGCAAACACACGCAGCGTTGATGGGGGTGGTGGATAAGGGGGCGGGGCCGTGAGACGTGGGCGGCGTGTCTCAATCACAGTGCAGATGTTTTTGCGTTTTGCAAGAGCCAACACAGACGGACCAATTGAGGGGAGTGCGGGGTGTTTTATTCCCCTACATTTTGTTTCTCACTTTTCTTTACGTCCATACGTTAAATTGCAATGCACAATTAATCAAACGGACAAAAACAAATACGTAAACAATATATAATTGCAGCCCACCAAAGTTGCTGAGGAGTGTGTCAGAGCGAGAGGCAAGATTGAAATTGTTTGAGCACGAATTGTGAAGACCAGTAAATACATCATGTTTTTTATAACCTGTTCCGGCCAAGTATTGTACAATGTTTTTTTTTATTATTATTATTTTGTTTCGCCAACATCATTAATAAGCAAGCGGCGGGCGGGCAAATGAGAAAAGCCAAAAACTGCGCTAATGAAGTAAGCAACAAAATAACAGCAACAACAACAACAGAAATAACTGAAACGTCGTCTGACTGATGATTCTCCAATTTCAAATGTCGAAGTCGAGCTTAAAGCTGCGTTAGCAGCGGTCTCTGTGTGTATGTGTGTGTGCGTGTAGTCTCGCACACACACACACACACACATACGTACATAAAATAAATTTAAGTATCTGCAGGTGTTCATTTAAAACATCACAGACAGCAACAAAATGGAAGAGAGGCAACGAAAACAAAAAAAAAACAGAAACAGAAACAAAAATTAACAGCTATAGCCGCAGCCGCAGCCGCAACAAAGGCAAGAAAGAAACAGCGACAGCGAAAAAATACAATGTGAAATGTCTATAAAAACAAAATGAAATTGTGCGAACGGCGGCGACTTTAACATTTTAGCAGACTTATTGCTGTTGTTGTTGCGGCGAAAAGAAAGCAAGGCGAAAACAAAAAAAAATGTAAATTTTGCACACATACGCAAATCAAATAAATTATATTTTCAAGTGAGAAATGTAAATGCCGACAAACGGACAAATGGACAAACGTACAAGCGAACGGACGGACGGACGTCCTTACGCCGCTTAGCGGCAAATGAGGTCACAACAAAAGCAACATCAATGCAAAACAAAAAAATCGCGCTATCGCCGCTTGCTTAATTCTCTTGCATGTGTAATTTTTTTTCGGGTCTTTTTTTGTTTTTGTTTTTTTTGGCTACGTCAAAGACGCTGCCGCTGCCGCAGTCGACGTTTCATTTGCAATGCAAATGCAAAAACTAAATGCGCTAAAATGAAGCGCACAGCTTTTAAGGTGTGTGATTGATGGGCGTGGTGGGTAGGGGGCGGCTGGCGCTTGACTTACCGTCGTTAAGCTGTGTGGCAGCTGCTGCTGCTGCTGTTGGACTGGCGCCGCTGACGCTAGCGTCGCTGCTGCTGCTGCTGCGGCTGCTGCTGGCAGAATTGTGTTGGGGCTCTGGCGATCGGTGAGCGGCAGGCGGGCGGCAGCGGGACTGGAGATTTTGGCCAGCTGCTCCTGCTCGGCGGCCAGGCGCATGGCCAGCACATCCCCGGCAGCAGCAGCGGCATCCAAGTCCATCTCCTCGTCGCCCTCCTCCTCGTCCTCATCGTCGGAGCCGCCCGCTGCGGCGGCGGCAGCAACGCCGCTTAATGCGGCGGCCGCATCAAAGTTGTTGATCTCCGGATGGGTCTCCAGCTCGGTTTGCAGGTCGCAGATGTAGTCGATGACGTGCTGGATGATCTCCAGCTTGGAGAGTTTGCGGTTCTTGGGCATGAACGGCACCAGATCCTTCAGCTTGGACAGATACATCTTCATCTCGGCGTTCTCGCCGTCGCCGCGATGCGGCGGATGGCGCGCGATCCGTCCGTTCGGATTCATGGCCGGCATGGAGGCGCCCGTTTGGCAGACGGCCGTCAGGGATTTCATTTTCGAAATGATCGCTTTACGCTCCTTGAGTAGAATTTTGGCGGCTTTTTACACGGTCGTACCGGTTACTGGCGAGGTATTGTTTTTTCTTTTAATTGGTTTAAATTAAAACTCTTTTGTTTTTCTGTTATTTGGTTTGGGGTCAGCTGCGAGCTTTTTGAGTTGTTTATTTTCTGTTTGTTTAATTTCTATTCACTTTACACGCACTTTTCTCTGCTGTTGTTGCATTTGACAAAAAGAAAAACACTTTAATCCAGCGTGTTTTCTTCTCTTTTGCTTTTATTGTTGTTGCCGAGTGTTGATCAAAATCAATTTGAATGTTGCTGCTCAATTTTGACTTTTGCTTGAATTGATATTTTCAATTATTGCTTTATTTTTGTTAGCGCGAACTAGCAACAACCATCAACGACCACGATAAAATTGTATTTGAATGGGAGAGCGGGCCGAGCGACCCTTTTATACCTGCCGCAGAAGTGCCGAGCGACGGCAGCAGCAAATGAAAAGATACGGATACTTCGTGTGTGCGACAGATACGAGCGCTCTCTCCGCGCGCTCTCTGGCGCAACCAGCCAACCAACCACCATCGATAAAACTCGTTCCACGCACACCGAAGGGGAAATTGGTAAAATTAAATATCAATATTTGACATACTTTTAATATTTATTATATTTATTAATTGATTAAACATAAGAAAAACTCTTAAATATACCAAAATTAAACAATTGTCATTGCTGTTTTAAAGCCGAAAACTCTGTAGGCGCCGCTCTCAGAGAGCAAAAGACGAACGACGCAACAGCCGCACGAACGCAAACAAAACGGCTCCGCCTATCGCAGAGCGGGAGAGTAAGAGACAGACCGAGCGTAGTCTCCATATGGTTTTTAGCCGCGTTGGGCAACTGTTGTAGACTCGGAGGGGCAATATTGTGTAGAGCCTCACAGCAGGATTTTAAATCGTGTAGAGTATCGTGTTAAAATCATTTTCAAGTGTGGTTGTTATTGCAAAGGGGTAAATCAATGTAGAGGTGAGATTTGCAAAGCAGCAGGAATGGGAAAAAAATATAGAGTGGTGTGTTTGGAGTAGAAATACACAGCAACATGGGGAAGGTTATCCAGAGTTACTTTGCGGCTGATATACAAAATTTAATATTGGGTGCCACAATTTTAAGGGGTATATTTGTTGATGATAAAAATATAATTTTGAGCAATTATTAATTTTAGCTTAATTTCGAATTAGTATTATTTTCAATACGTGGAAATATATTAAAATAACACTAAACATTTTAGTTTTATTAAAGTGGATATAAATGTTGAAATCCACAAGTCTTCAGAACTGAGAAGCTTAGCATGTGGAGTGGATTCAGCATTTCCACTTCCCCAATTTCCACAAAATCTCGGCTTTAAAGTTTAGCGCCAACTCTCAACTGTGTAGAATCCACTTGGCGTCCACACCACCACTCTCAGTTGTGGAGAATGTAGCCACACACGATTTATGCAAGTAACAAATTTCTGTAGAACTTCCCCAGCTTCGACAACTTTGCTGCGATTGGTTGGCGCGCGTTTCGGCTCTCACAGCAACGCACTCGCTCACTCTGTCTCTCTCTCGATCTCTGGCCCACTCTCCTACAGCAGCGCTCCGAGTGTGATTTTGTGAATGAAAAACCATCGGAGTATGCGAGGTTATTTTCTTGCTTTCTTCGTGGCTTATCTTAATTTGGGTTTGTGCTATCTTCGCCAGACAACCAGATACACTCAACACTGTGTTTGCCCTCTCTTGACTCCCCACCCACACTGCCGAACAACTTGTAGGGTTTCTTTCTGCCGGGCATGAAATCACGATCATATTACACGAAACCACGAACCACAACGACGACGAAGACGTAGACGTCGACTTCGACGCCGACGCCACTCAAGTGTTTGATTTGGATTTGGATGCGCGACTCCCGCCATTGAGGAAATGCGAAGGAAATTTTCATTGAAAGTGCGGCCCGAGGCGTTGTTTGTGAAAAATGACACGTCTGGAAATTGTCTAGGGCTGCCCTGGAACGCTCCAAGTGCTAATTGCGGCAGCATTCATTCATTACGGCAAATTGGCCAGAGCGAAAGAGATGGGAGAGAGCGCTCTTCCATTCTCTCCCAAAACATATTCATTGACTCAAATTAGCGCCATTCATTTGCCTATTCCCATAGAAAGAGTTGCGGGCGGGGAGAGCGGGTGGGTAACTTTAATCTCGCTGTGGAATTTCGCGCATATTTCCAAGTATTCCAGCGAAGGTGTTGCATGAAATACACAAGAAACCGTGTCGAAAAACTAAACTGCAAATAATTAAAAAATGCTGGCAAAAAAATTCAAAAAAAAAAAAAAATAAACATAAGAAACACAAGTTCAAATTTCCAGCAGAGAATACCGATCATAATTTTATGACGCTGCCCGGACAGACGAGATGAGATTTTTTTCCAGTTTTTTTTTTCTATTTTCCAGTCAGGACTTTACGACTCTGGAGTGTTTTCGCATGAATGACAAATGAGCAGCGACGACGCAGATGCAACAGGTTAAGAGGAGAATGAAGTGTCGAAGAAGGCATCAGAGGAGGGATGTGAAGCGGGGAGGGGGGCAATGCAAATCGCTGCGATCACATGTCAATCAGCGGGCACTTGCACAGAATGCCGTCAGCTTGGACCCGAAGCTGAAGCTGCAGCTAAAGCCAAAGCTGTGGCTATGACTAGGAGCAGGGGGGTGCTGGGGAGCGGGGAACTGGGCGTTGCTAGATGGCGTTGCAGATATGCATGCCGCATGCCGCGTGCATGGCATGTCGAAATCCAATACGTCTAGGCCATTAAAAGCAAACCTGAAGGGTGCCATCGCTGGACCCCCCCAAGCCCCCCTCACCCGTTCCCTCTTTGGATTCGGGATCGCTGACGCTGTGTTGACATGTTGCATACGCGAATCTCATTAATGAATTCGGCGCGACAATTTCTGCGCTAGCCGTTTGTTTCTTTTCGTTTCGTTTTGTTTTGTTTCGTTTCATTCTTTGTTTTATTTTTAGCTTTCTGCATACATACATATGCGCCTCTCTCCTTTCTCGCAGGCGCATTTCAATGGCGACTCTCGGCTATAGCCTTGCTGCTTCACTCGCATCCGGCCTCCGGTTGTTATGGTAACTGAATACTAATTCAGCGTCAAAGCGCTTCAATAAGCGGCACTCGTTGAGCTTTTGTTTATTTTTTTGTCTCTGTCGCTGCTGTTATTGCGAAAAAAACCAAAAAAATAAAACAATCAACAGCAATGCGTGGGAATGGGAATGGGAACTGAACTCCAACTGAAATGGCGTTTTTCGTTTTATTATTTACGCAAATGCGTAAGCTAGAGTGAGAAAGACTCTGTGAGTGAGTGCGTGCTTTTCGATCTGTCGAAGCTTCACTTGCTATGCGAGAGAGAGCAAATGCTGAGTAAGCCATAGGTAATTAACATATGTACGTGTATTAAGAATAAAAGCTTCAAGGGTGAATTCGCCGTGTTTTGTATGGGGTAATTCTACAGTTTTAATACTGGAACGCACTAAATTTGCAATGGAAAGCAGCATTTCAAATTCAAGGACAAATGAAAACTGTTGTTGTTGTCGCTTTTGTAATTGATTTACAAATGTAATGAATAGTCAAAGTGTTTTGTAATATGAGATGAAGTCAGCAAAAAAAAAAAAAATCCCAAATGAAAAAATAAGCTAAGTAAAGTATTATTTATAGCTAATGTAGTAAATTTACAATTAATAATTTAACACTTATTTTAATTTCTATTCTATGGAATTTGAATATTTAATATGGCAAATAACGTCATGTTTGCTTATAAACTATAAATAGCCAAAATTTATTTACAAACAAATTGTTTATTTACATTAAAATAACCAAAGCAACAAAAAGGTTTATTAATGAGTTACCCACTAAATAGCTGTTAATTTGACTAAATGTAAATGCACATTAGTCAAGGAAAACACACAGAAACTACAGCAACAAGAAAAACATAATGAAAAACAAATGCAGCCGCACATGAAAAACGCCAAATGAAAAGTCGACACATTGAAACGAAGCCTACTCCAAAAAATTTGAAAGCCGAGAAGCCGGGAGGAGGGGAAGGATCTGCAGAGCGAGTGGAATGACAAATGTCAATGGGAATGCAGCGGACAGAAGGCAGAAGGCAGAAGGCAAATGAACTGCTGTCAAAATAACCCCTGCCTATTATAAAAAGGACGGCGACAAAAGGCGCACAAAGGACGCGTCGCGCTATTTGTAAAGCTGCCAAACGATATCGATGAGAGTGTGCAGCCGGCAGGACGGGAGAGAGTAAGCGAGAGAGGGAGAGAGAGGGAGACAGGCAGAGTGCGAGCGAGAGCGAATGTGTGAGTGTGTGGCAACCAGGTGAACAGATCAGATGCGATTAGGGATTATTATGCTATTACGCAGGATACGATTGACAATGGCAGCAGCGGCAAAAACAAGGATAACAACTGCGCCGCACGCCGCGACATATGCTACAACATTTTTATACCCTGCATCAACGGAGCGGGGAGAGGGGTGAAATGTTTAAGCAAATGTGCGCAGCCGCCTCGATTCTCACTATTTTTGCTACCCTAATTGAGTGGGAAACCGGCGAGGGTCCTGCGCGAGTCCTGCGAGAGTCCTGCGCGCATTGCATCTGCACATTTGGCCGGCTGCCGTTATTTGTATTGCATTTTTACCGTTGCAGCCGCCACCGAATTTCGAGTGGAGGCCAATGACAGGCAACTGGCGTCGATGAACTGCGGCCAGCGACCATCGGGCTTTTTAATACCCTGTTAACCCATGACCATGAAGGGTATACTAGCCTCAGACAGCAGACAAAGTTTGCAAAGGGGTGTTTTAAATGTGTAAAAATAAACATGAAAATTTTGAAAATGGCATTTATAAAAACATAAATATTATATTTATAAATTAATTTTATTTATCGGAAATACTGAACAGGGTATTTTTGTAGTCAATTTTCATGCTAGATATTCCAAATAGAAAGTTTCATGGCTTAACGAAATAGTATTCACCCATTTTTGAACTTATATGAATTTTTATTAAAATATTAGCTGTATTTTTATATTTTAAAAATAGTTATATTTAACATGAATATTCTAAATAATAATGTATGTAGTTTACAAAAACTATGATACCCCAAAAATATATTCAGTCAGTTAAAAGTCTTCATTGCTTGAAAATATAGTATTCACCCATTTGTAAATGCTCACTCATTTGTAAATGTTATGCATTTTTACAGGGTATCTTCGAGTGCAACCTTTGCATCTAGCGCATTTTTCAAGTCCAACATTTACCGCATGTTTTGTAATATATTTTGTTCGTGTTAATTGGGCGCAGCTGGGAGATGGCCGTGTTGGAAGTGTTGCAACTATTGGGCGACTAATTCCTCGCTGGCTTGTGGGCTGTTCGTCCTTTTTTTCGAGCAGCTTTAGCTCATTACGCAGCGGCGCCGGCTGCGTGCTGTCCGCTGTCCGTTGTCCGTTGTCTAGACGCGGCTAACGACGACTCGGGAGACCTCGAGACGGGTCAGAGATCAGAGTTTGCCAAATGGCCGAGTTTGAGTCATTTCGCAGTTGCGACTTCATTAGGCGACGTCGCGACAACTGGACAGGTAGCCACGACTCGAGCTAATCATCCACGCATAAATATTATTGCCACAATCCACTCACAACAGCAACAACAACAACAACAACAATTTTTCGCACAAAATCTCAGCAGGTGGTCAACAGCCGAAGGATTGCTGGCTTGTGTTTGTGTTTGGGCCATTTGCTGGTTTTCCGCTTTCCGTTGTTTTTCGGGCTCGTCAATTTGTCGCCAGTTGCTAATTGCCAGCTACCCAATTGTGGGCAACAAATGAAGATCTGAGCCTACGGGCCTACTACTTGACTGCCACCTCTCGATACCCTCTCGTATTTGCCATGATGGATGAGCCTTGTTTTTCTTCTTCTCTTCTTTGGGTAAGGCACCTTTCAGCCCGACATTTGATCTGTGAATGCGATTGGCTTGCACTTTTAACCACAACCTGAAATCCGAGATGTTTAACATTATCAGTTGGGCTCGTTATTGAGCCAAAAGTTAATCCATTCATTCGATAATTACCTATATATTCAAGAATTGTATTCATTGTATTGTGGTTAATAGACAAACATAAATAAATACAGCCAAAATCTTAAAATTTAATATCATAATAAAAAAACAAAAAAACTATTTTAATTGCGTGAATTTTAATTGCAGATATTATCTAGAGGACGAACTAGCAACAAAATGGTATAAAACCTCAAAATCGGTTTAGTTTTAGCCAAAATATCAAAGTTCAAAAACCTGGACTTGGGAACTTTACAAGTCAAAATTGTTGTAAATTTTGGCATGATTTTTGACGAAAAATTTGACCCCTTCAAAATCAACTTTAATGTTGTTTTTTATACTAATTATGACATTCCGAATCGATTAAAAGTAAAAACTCGCAATTGTAAATTTTGAAAAAATTTTTTTTTCAAATTGAACAAGGGTCCCCCCTTGTAAAATTTTCAAAAAATCAAAAAAATTTAATTTTCAAAAATGCATATATTTTAAATGTAGAATCAATCTGGAGGCCAAAACAGGACCAAAATGGAATCAAACATGAAAATCGGTTCAGTTTTGACAAAGTTATGGGGTCTTGAAATATGGGATATGTGGATCCAAGAACTTTACTTGTCAAAATTTTTGTAAATTTTGGCATGATTTTGGACGAAAAATTTGACCCCCTCAAAATCAACTTTAATGTTGTTTTTTATACTAATTATGACATTCCGAATCGATTAAAAGTAAAAACTCGCAATTCTAAATTTTGAAAAATTTTTTTTTTTAAATTGAACAAGGGTCCCTTCTTGTAAAATTTTCAATTTAATTTTTAAAAATGCATATATGTTAAATGTAGAATCAATCTGGAGGCCAAATCATGACCAAAATGGCATCAAACATGAAAATCGGTTCAGTTTTGACAAAGTTATGGGGTCTTGAAATATGGGAGATATGGATCCAAGAGCTTTACTTGTCAAAATTTTTGTAAATTTTGGCATGATTTTTGACGAAAAATTGGACTCCATCAAAATCAACTTTAATCAACTCGGAATTCTAAATTTTGAAAAAAAAAAAATGTTTTCCAAATTGAACAAGATTCCCACCTTGTAAATTTTTCAAAAAATCAAAAAAAATTAATTTTTAAAAATGCATATATTTGAAATGTAGAATCAATATGGAAATATGGGAGATTGTCAAAATTTTTGTATGGATCCGAAACTTTACAAGTTCCCACACACTGCAGTAGAATTAGATGGTTTCCCATTTGAGAAAAATGTGTTTACCAAGAAATTGTTATCAATGGAATTTCGTACTTTTGTTTTGTCCACTTCCACTTTGCATGTGAAGAAAGCATTTCCCAAGCCCACATAAATCTATCGTCTGTCGGCAGTCCGGAGGCTGTGCGGATGCGGGCTATTTCAGAGATTTGGTTTATCAGCTGGAAGCTTGCAACCAGCGAGTGACGGACACATGAGGCACGCAGATAAGTCACAGAGGGACAAGGGCGGAGACGGAGGCAGAGGCACAGCTGCTGGAGGCATTCCGCGCACATGTCCGCCATGTAGCCCAGACGCCGTAGTTTACACGAGTCGCAACTGCATTGTTGTTGTTGTTGCTGCTGCCGCATTTGGGGTTAAAAATCGCTGTGAACAATATTCGTAAGCGAGGCGAGGTGGCCATGTGCGGCTCTTCTTCTTCTTCACAGCCGCTCGAATGCCATAAAAATTATGCGGCAATTGCCAGGCGAACTGGTTGCCGGCTGTCGAATTGTCGACTCCCGATCCCGATGCCGATGCCGATGCTGATCACAGCTAAATGCCCATTCCCATTCCAATTCCCATTCCCGGCGTCGACTTCTGCGCCGGCTGCGAGGCATGTGTGCGAGTGGCAGCAACTGAAACAAAGCCGCACACACATGTGTCGCGACAGTCGACCGGGGGGAAGCGACGGGCCGAAGGGTAGGCCAATGCCAGAGGCAGGCAAAAACAAAGGCAAAAAAAAAAACCAAACGTCCTTGCCAGAACACCGCAAGCCGCTGCTGCTGGCAGCAGGAAGCGCCGCCTGTGCCCATCATAAAAACTTGAAAGAGCCACGTGTGCTGAATTTCCGCGCAAAAAGGAAAAACTGCGACAGCGGAAAACATTTCAATGCTGCCGCCGATCAGCGCCGCATATGTCGCAGTTGCAGTTGCAGCAGTTGCTGCTGCTGTTGCAATATACCCCAGGCAGCTGTTCCAAAACGGTAGCTGGTTGGCAACTTTCTATGCCCAAGCAATCAAATTGCAACGCACCAGCAACATCAGCAGCAGCAGCAACAACAACAGCAGCAACAGCAGCTGCCAATGGCAGAGATCGAGACGGGATCTGGACCATGCGGCGGTCCGCTTGACTTTCATTAGCATTTCTAACGGCCACGCAGCTGCCAGCAGTTGTAACCGAAACTGCTCTACGGCTGATCTACTGCGTCTGGACACACACACACACAACACACGCACACACACACACTCGGCTGCTAACTGGATTGCACAGTGGAAAATATATCATTATAAGAATCTTAAATTTATTGAGCCATCATCTGAAGATGTTTCAGATAAAATCTTAAGATGCAAAAAATAGTTGGTTGCAAATTATTTATTAAAGAGAGCTCAAGAAACTGTAATTTACGATATTTGAAAATCTGAAAATTAATTTTTAAGATAGAACAATATGAGTCTGTTGATAATACAATCAATTATATATAGAAATATATTTTATTTATGTATTTGTAGTTTTACTTCAAGATCTATATAAATCGCAGTTTCAATTCCATATCTAATGTTAGAATCTTGAAGTACCCGAAGTAGCTCTAATTTTTAGTAACTAGTTATTAGAAATGTGTTTAATTTTTTAGGTAACTCTAATTCCTAGTAACGAATTATTTGAAACGTTTATAATTATTTTAGATTTTTAATTATTAATAATTTTTTTATATATATTTTATACAGTATATTCTATATATATTATTTTTTATATTTTAGAAAAAGCACTTTAAATTGCAAATTTAACTTCAAATAAACTATAACTAAACAATTTAAAGATCAGCAATATTTCGTTTAAAATAATCGAAATTCAAAAATTGAAACTAAAAATTAGTAAAGTTAAGAATTTTGTTTAAAAATGTATTAACTTACTTAAAAAATTACACCAATCGGTTTTAGAATTTTTAGATCAATTCAAATCAAAATTTGAAGGAAAGCCTTCAAACAATGTGCGTGGTCGATGCCACTTTTGTTGTTGTCTTTGACGGTGAAATCATCGACGCAACGGTTGAGGCTTTGGGGCAGCTGCTGGACGATCTGTCCAACAGTCGCACAGTCGCGTTTGGTCCGTTGCATTTGCGTTGTAAATATTTTTAATTGCTATTGGAATTTCTTCGTGTGCGCTTCACGGACATCTTTCATTTGGACTCGGAGTTGGAGTTGGAGTTGCAGCTGGAAGTCGTGTGGGTCGGCAAACTGAAGCAGAGCACTTGTTGCTGGTCCGGTTGATCGGCCTTTTGCCAGAGTATTTGGCAAACTGCATTTGGCATTGGCAACATGTTGCTGCTACAGTTGCTGTTGCTGCTGCTGCTGCTGTTGCATGACAAGTCATTGGAAAATGTTGCTGCCTGACCATTTGACATAATAACTGGCCACATTAGCAGCAATTGGCATTAGCCAATTAACTTTTTTGCTCTGCTGCTGGCTGCTGGCTGCTTTCCTCTGTCACGCTTTTCCTTATTCGCCGCATTCATTGACACCTGCAATTGTTGCCAGCAACATTGGCTGCTGCTGCTGTTGCTGCTGCTGCTGTCGTGTTCATGTTGTTGATTGGCAATCAATTTGTTGTCAGTTTTTATGATTCGCAGTGCGTCAACTTCGACTAACTGTTTTTTCTTTTCTCAACTGCTCGGCTATTTATTATGTTGTTGTTGCTGACAAAGAGACAAGCAGACGAATCTTGTTTATGCTGCAGTCAACAACAGCAACAACAACAACAATTAACAACAGCAACGTGGCCTTAAACAAGATTGTCGTTTGCATAGATCTGCCTGAGGTGATTGTTGCTGCTGATGAAGATGCGATGTTCAGTAGCTGCAACAGCAACAACAACAACAGCAACAACAACAACAGCAACAACAACATGCAACATGTGGGTGTCACTGCCGATTGCTGGCGCGTGTTGCCTAACCCACTGGCAACCCAACTTAGTTGGCAGCAGCTGCTGACAATGTCAAAGTCTATCTGACTTTTTGTCCGTCTGTTTGTCTGACTGTTGCTGTCTGCTATTGACTAGACATATGGCCAAGATAAGCGGCATAATTATGCAAATTTGTTATAATAATCAACGACAGCAGCAATGGCAATGCAAACAGCAACAACAACAACTGTGACGACGACAGCAACATTTAATGGCCGACTTAAATGCCGACAACGGCAATCGTCAAGTGACGCTTATGGAGCGTTAGAATTACGATTACAACAATAAGATTAACAGTCCCCCCCATATATTAATTATCTTTGCTGCTATGCTAATAACATATGCTAAATTTAAGTTGGAAAGGTTTTTTTTAATAAAATTTACGTACGCAATCGGTAATTAATCTGATAAAAAAGCAAATATTTTGAAAACTTAATTACAATTGTATTATAAATCAAAAGATAATTGCGCATATTTCCGTTTAATAAAAAATATAATATATGATCAGTTATAGATACTTTCATATGTATGTAAAATTCGAAGTAAAATGTTAAAAATTATATTTATTTTAGAGAATGTATAAGTTTTTTCACAAAGTCGCAATGTTTTTAAGTTTATCATATAAAAAATGATCCAAATCCAATCCAAACTATCTTAAAAATCAAGATATAGAAGATCAAAAATAGTATCTGTAAATCTTATGTGTGCACATTTTAAAAATAATATCTTAGGTTTGTCTAAATCAAAAGATTCTTGAGTAAATTTTAACTGAAGTTTTTTATAATTTAAGATTGACTGAAACATAGCCTCAAAACCAAGTAAAATCGAACCAAAAAATATCAATTTAGTATCTCATAAAGAAATAAATGGGTTTCAGATTAGGCTTATATAATTAGTATCGTTTTAACAACTTCTTCTGCAGGGTATACAGGACCTGTTGCTGTTGTGCTAGCAACAGTTGCTAGTTTTTTAAGCGTATGCAAGCCAACTGCGATTACCTGGGCTCTAAACAAAGCGCTCATAAATCGCAGACTCGTAATAAACATTGTACATAAGAAACCGACTGGAAAATTTGAATACAAACATTGACAAGAATCAGATTTGGAGTCGGCGGGCAGCTACAAATCAATTGCGCGCAGTCACAACAATCACATCGAGAGGCGATCAAGTTGGCAAGGCTGGCTATCGAGTGGCAGTCTGTCTGTCCGTCTGTCTGGCTGGCTGGCTAGGCACAGGTACACCACAGACAAGATCGATGGTACGCATGCATAAATGCCTCCATAATCACTTCGTTATACGAAATTTAGACGTCACTTAACTGTCAGTCGTGAGTTGAAGCGCCTGACGGACAGACGAACTGGACGAACTCCGGCCATGGGACATGTGGTGGCTGTCAACAACAGACTGTAGAACAAAAAAATAAAATCAGCAGCGCGACCAGATCATGTCCATATTTGCATTTTTGAAATGACACATGGAAATTTTTGAAAGCGGAGCAGCCAAAACGGCCAACAGATTGACAGCAGCTGCAACATTGCCGCAGAGCGACGGAATGCTAAGCGAAAGTCGTGCACAAATTCAAAAGCAGGCGACATATGGATATGGATATGGTGTATGCTATATGGCTATATGTACATGTGATTGTCTGCGATCGCGCTCGTTGCCAAAGATAATTGCTGTCGCATATTTTCCAGTGTCCACTTGTTGTCGCCGCAACTGTTGCCAGCAACATGTGTTGCCAAGCTGCCTTTGCGGGCAACATTTTGCAATCGTCCAGCGACAAATATTTGGAAGTATTGCTGATAGCCGGCGATTGTAAATGACTTTATGAGCCAACGCATATCGCATAATTGCGTGTTTGTGCAATTTGCGCCACTGTGCC
This sequence comes from Drosophila micromelanica, assembly GCA_004143825.1. Classification (NCBI taxonomy): domain Eukaryota; kingdom Metazoa; phylum Arthropoda; class Insecta; order Diptera; family Drosophilidae; genus Drosophila; species Drosophila micromelanica. The sequence goes on from SCDY01001185.1 coordinate 28,695, forward strand.
GGAGATGACGTTGCCGGTGCGCCAAGTTCAATGTCTGGAACGAGCCGTTGAACAGAGAGCAGCGACGCCAACGTCACTTTAACGAGAACGAGAGAGAGAGAGAGATAGCGGCGCACAGCGCAAAAAACTACGCAGAGCAATGAGACAACAACGAAAACAAAATAAACAAACACAGGAATAATAGAGATAACGGTACAAGCACAACACTCTGCACTCAATTTAATATTGAAATGGAAATGAGGCTAAAGCGCTGCTAAAAGAAGAATAAAAACAACAAAATGAGCTAAACAAATGACAGCAGCGAATATTGAACACCCTTCCATGATATTAATTAAGTGTTGGTTATTATATTTTTTGCTTAATACGGTTATTATTATACATGTTTATAATTATGACATTTTATTTAAAATATATATGTATTATGTTCCTAATAAAATACACATATTTCCTTATTATGTGTTCCTACAGACAATTACTTTGTTTTATTTAAATTTGTGGATAAATCCACTTGAGCTATTTTCTAGAGCATTAAGCAAAACATAAACGCAAAAACAAAAACAGTAAACTTTGCTGCGCTGTCACGCTCTGCGTTCATTTTTGCCATCATGGGAGAGCGAATCCACAAGGTGAGAGTGAGAGAGAGAGAGAGATAACGTGAGAGAGCGCATGCATGCATTGCTACGCCGGCATTTTCGTTCTCGCGCTCCCAATTGGGCTTGCCATATTGTTGCTGTTGTTGTTGAGGCAATTCAGTTTGCTGATAAAGACGCAGGCAAATGGACATGCACAGGCTGATCAGCGAGGTTAGACAGCGTCCCGCGCTGTGGGATACCAGCCATCCGGAGCACGCAAACCGTGTGGAGACACTGCGACAATGGCGCAGCGTGGCAGATGCGCTGGGCGCCAAAGGTGAGTCAGTCGCCAATTTATGTAAGTCAAGTCAAGCCAAAGCGTAGCTAACAGCAGCTGCATCGCACACATACACATACACATGCACACGCACACATACATACATGCACTCTCTTTACCTCGCTCTCTCTCGCTTTTTTATTTGCACAGTGGAATTGTGTCGCAGCAAGTGGAAGAACCTGCGCTGCAGCTATCGCCGGCAGCAGCATCGCCGGCAGAGCTCTCAACAACAACAACAACAACAACACCAGCAACAACAACCACAGCAATCTTCGCCCTCGCATCAGTGGCCCTATGCGGAGGCCATGAGCTTTTTGGACGGCTGTCGGCTGCGCGCGGACAGCAGCAACACAGAGGAGGACGACTGCGATCTGGGCGTGGGCGAGGCGCTGTCGTTCAAGGCGGAGTCCATGCCCGCGGATGAGATGGAGGCGGACAATGATGAGCTGATGCAGCAATTCCAGAGCATGGCCACGCCGCAGGCGCTGCGCCGTCTCTCGCACAGCATTTCGCTGGCCAGCGCCGCCGCCGAGGAGCAGTCGGTGCCGACCGTCACCCAAATGACGGTGGGCCAGGAATCCGCGGTTGCGGCCGCAGCGGCGAGCAGCTGCCATTGTGCCAAGCGGGTGGACGAGCAGGTCAACTTCCTGGAGAGTCTGGAGCGTGAGGAGCAGCAGCTGATACAGTCCACCAGCCAGGACCTGGCGCGCTGCAAGAACATCCTGCACGTGGGCGACTCCGACTACAATTTCCTCATCAGTTTTCTGCCGCTGATGAAGCAAATGTCGCCAATGCAGAACATAACCTTTCGGGCCAGAATGGGCGAGCTGCTGCTGCAGACGATGCAGCAGTTGCCAATGCAACAGCAACTACAGCAGCAGCAGCAACAACAGCAGCAGCAACAACAACAACAACAACAACAGGAGCAGCCGCAACCGTCGCAAATGTTGTTGAACCAGCAGCAGATGGCCTTGGACCAGGCCCAACAAGTCAGCACCAGCTCCACAAATTGGAATTGAGTCTGCGCTACGGCTGAGCGTGGGCACCCAATTGAAAGAGAGACAGAGCGAGAGAGAGAGAGAGAACCGAGAATTGAGCGAGTTATTAACGAATCAATGCGCCTGCTTGCCGCACAGTGGTACACAAGCGATGGTAACGTTGAGAATTAATTTGAGCACAGCTGATTGTCACGAATTTTTTATATGTACGTACTATATGTAAAACAGTGAAATTATTTTGAATGTTGCTAAAAGATTAGGATTACAAACTATTTTATAACGATTTCAAGTCCAAGCAATCTAAATGTAAAACAATTTGTGCGCCTGATCAATAAAATTGTCATAAGAAATCAAATGTCAGTTAACCAAGGTATTATTGTATATATTGTAATGCTTGACTTTTGATGTTCTCTTAACTGATTCAGGGCAACCCTAACTCTATGAGGAACCTTTGTAGTGTGAAGAATACATTTTACTATTTAAGAATTTAACCCTTTTCTGAAAAAAGGGGTTCGTGGGATAATTGTTGATTTGATCATACAAAAAAAAGTGGATTTTATTTTGTAGCTCTATTTAAATTTAGATTTAGATACTCAAACGTTTTGTTGGCTGCAGTCAACAGTGAAATAGAAATGTTATTTTTGCAGACTGAAGTTTTAAGTCTGGTCAGATGATCAATGTATTTCCAGCTCTGATCTCACTGCTGCATCATGCAAATGGAAAGGATAGCAGCGTATCTGAGTATTTATAGTTGTGTGGGCGTGCAACAACAGCTGCACAGTGGAGCCATAATCATGCCCACACACACACACACTCGCTTGACTGGCGACCATATTAATAAATTACAGTAGAATAAACCCCATCCAGGCAATCGGCGGCGATCGTTCAATGGTCAACGGCGGTGGTCCTGTGTTAAAAGCCAAGTCCAAAGTTAACATGGCCATAAAAGCGGCTACAAAAACAAACAAACAAACAGCAACAACAACAACAGCAAGTGGTCGGATTGGAGCGAGAGGTCGCCCGAGAAATCAACGCAGCTGCGGATGACGAATCGAAATTGACATTGAACTGAAGTCGAGGCGACAACAACAACAACAAGCACGCTGGATGTTGCCTGTTATGAGCTGAACTTGTTGCTGCCAGTTGGCCTGGTCTTTACAAAAAATCCACTTACAAAAAATAAAAAATAAAAAACCAGTAAACTGTAAAGGTAAACAATACACAAAAGCGGGCCAAAAAGTTTAAGGTGTGTTCTTGAGCTTGAACGCGACTTTAGCTATTGTTGTTGTTGCTGTTGTTGTTGTTGTTGTTGTTGTTGTTGTTGCTGAGTGACTGCAGTGATTGGAGCAGTCAACACAGTTAACTGGGCCCAAACTGGGGGCCCCCTTGACACCACTCGCAATTACAATTAACAGCAGCCAAATTGCACACTGGGCCAAGAATCGAATGCAAATTGACATTTGTCAATTCGAACGTGCCCACTTGGCTGGCAAATTCCAGCACGAGCTGCCGCTGTTGCTGCCACATGTGTGCACATTCCAACAACATTTCCATTTCCATTTCCAAATGCATTTCCATGGCCAGGCCAAGTCACTTTCAACTGTTGCCGCCACGTCTAAGCTGTTGTTTTTCCTTTTTGTTTCTATTTTGTTTTTTTTCGCACCATTTTGCTAAGCTTGGCCAGCTAGCTGGCTTAAATGTGTTAATGATTTTAGCCGCTGCAGCAAACAACAGCAACAATGTTTACCTGTTGCTCATCTTTTTTGTTCTTTTGCCGACAAATGCAAATTTTGTTCTATTCTCCTCACGTCAAATATTTGTATAGATTTTCACCTTCGCTCCCCTCGCTGCAAGTGCATTCTGGCACACAGGTGTTAAAACTCGCAGCTCATTGTTAATGCGTGTGTTGCCATTGTTGTTGTTGCTGTTGTTGTCGTTTCATAGTTCCCGATGCTCAGCGGTTCCTGAAAGACGTTTTGCATATTGCGGAATTTCCAGCATTTTCTCAATTCATCGAAAGGGTTTCCGAATAAACCACCGCCTCGCCTCACCTCACCTCACCTTGCCTAACACCTTTTCTATTTTCGCATGTGGCCCAAACAAAGCCGCAACAGGTGCGTTTGGCTTGGCTCAAACAGATGTTTTGCATCTCAACTGATTATAAATTAGAATAGCATAATGGACGCAAGTGTTCAATTAGATGCGCTAGACAAAAATTACAAGCGAAATAAACAATAAAACTCAGATTTGGCTTAAATTGAATTTGAAATTTAATATATGTAACTTAAAAATATATCAGCCACATCTAATTACACCTATACCCAACTAGTTCATTTGTAATTCTTAATGGGTTCTTTCAAAAAATGAACGTAGTTAGCAGATTTTAAAAGATATTTTTCCCAATTACCAGTTCTATAAATATATCTAAAAACTGCGAGTATATCTTTTCCATTATGTTCAGACACAAAGAGGCGTGCCTTAGTCGAAAGTGCCCAGCGGAGAGATATCCTATGTGCTGCTTTTATATAAAATCGCATTTAATTTTACACACATAACTAAGAAAACAAAATTATTGATAAAAGTAATGCTAATTTTCTGCTGAAAAAAACATGCATAGGCAATATTTAAACTACGATAAATTTAGTAAAAGTAATTTTCTGTATGCGTTTTTATCTCTGGATTAAGTTTTTTAAATTTATAGAGATGGATTCAAATCTTTATATATTTGCTTAAACTGAGCCTACTTAAGTGAAGAACGTTTAATGTTAATGTTTAATTCTAAATTTGCAATAATAAAAACCTATTTATTGTTTTTGCATTTTAATATAATGCGCAAACTTGGTATTTATCATTATGTGGAATATTTCTCCTGAAAAATGAATTTTGTGAATGTTGAATATATTTAAGGCATTATTATTGGATTTCTACATATTGATATTGTTACCAAATTAAAAATTATCTAAAAAAACGGGAAAAATTTTGTTGCCATTATAATTTTTGATTGATCAGATATTCAGCGTTTGCAAGTTTATTTCACATATTCGCCGACACCTTAACCAGCAGTTACATTCAGATCCTGTTCCCCTAACATAATGATCAGTTTCTCAAATTTTGCTAATGTTGCCCTCAATCAATGCCTATAATATAGCGGCTTGATGCTGCTGCTGCTGCTGCTGCTGTGGCACTAAAGACCGATCGCTCAAACCAATCAAAACAGGCACTTAACATTTGGTTACCCAAAAACTCATGAAATCCCCAAATGCTCGTTCGGCATCGTTAACAGAAAAAAATGTGAAAAAGAGACGAGAAAAAAAAAACACACACATGAAAAACAACAAAAAGAATACGCTGAGTCACTCGGACATGGCTTGGATTGTCCGTCCGTCTATTCTGTTTGGTTGCTGTCTGTTGCCCGCCCGTCCGCGCTTTACAAGCAATCAAGCCAACTGCTGTGGGACTGGCTCACGCCCCCTTCCACCCTCACCCCCCTCACCTGCTCACCTGCAAGAGTTGGCCCAATGCCTGCCAGCAATCAATGCTGTATGACAGCTAGGTTAACATCGTCGATCCTACGCGCTTCCTCTTGATTTCGTTAAGTAAATCTCCTCTCTTGGCAACCTTCACGTGCGTCGTCGCCGTCGTTGGCGTCGCTGGCCATCTGTCCGGCAGTCTGTGTGTCCGCCTTTTTCATGGCTCGAGATCATGATCATGGCTTTAACTGGCTCTTGGCAAAAGTACGTGTATTTTTAACTTGGCTGCTTCGCCTTTATTATTGTTGTACCGTGTCTCGACTCTTTGGGAGCAGCCAACGTTGTCTACCCGTCCGTCCGTCCCCTCTCCTCCTCCTCCGCCTCCTCGTTGCCTCGCCATCGCCATCTTCAAGCTGCGTCTGCGTCGGTTTTCTTTTTAAACGCTTTTAAACACCTGAGAAACTTGCTTTTTAATGTGCGCACATGTGTGCGGCTCACGATGATCATGAACGTGATCATCATGATCATGATGATGATCATGATCATCGGGCTGCAGTCTAGGCTCAGCTGTGCCTCTGCCTCTGCCTCGTTTGTGCGATGATGAAGCAAATATAACAAATCTCAAAGTTATCAACCCGACACGTCGCCTTCTTCTGCTGCTGCTGCTGCTGCTTCTTCTTCTTCGCAGCTGAGTAAATCAATTGACGCGCACAATTCTAGGAATTCAACTCTTGAGCAGCCCCCTCTCTACCCCCACCACACGCCTCCTTTGGAGCCTCATTTGAATGCGATCGCGCTGCTCGTTAATGTGTTTGGCTGCCCCCACGGGGCATTTGGCAGCGGCAACATTTGTCAGACAACAACAACAACAACAACGGGCAGCAACAACAACAGGCAGCAGTCGAGATTTATACCTAAATGATTAACCATTTCTTTCTCTAGGCCTGCTGTGGGTGCCACTTGGTGTGAATTTGTAATGCGCCCGCTTCGCTTTGGCATTGACTTTGGGCTCCGTTTTTCTCTCTCCAGTTTGGTATGCTTCCTCTTCTTCTGCTGCTGCTGACCATTCTTTGGCTTTGGATTGACACCTGCATGCATTTCTTGTTTCTCAGGTGTGCGACGGCTCAGCTCAGGTGTCTTTCTATCCGTGTGTGTGTGTGTCGTTTCTTTATTTCATTTCTTCATCTTTTGCCTCGTTTTTATACCCTGAACCCATTGAAAATGGGTGAAACAGGGTATTATGGTTTTGTTGAAATGTATGTAACAGGTAGAAGGAGGCATCTCCGACCCCA
>SCDY01001186.1:0-34840 GCA_004143825.1 Drosophila micromelanica
TATGTGTAAACGAGCTGAAATGTTTATAGAACCAGATCGCAGGGTTCAGGGTATCTCCTAGTCGGGCGGCCCCGACTAGAGCCTTCTCACTTGTTATTTCTGATAAAGCTATTGTCTTTTGTGTCTTTTGATTTCCATATAAAATTGCTTTTTCTTTATATTTTTTTATCACTGATGAAGTTCCGGCCGATTTCTTTGTCATACACTAATCTTAAGTCCGTTCCAATTAAATGCTTTAAATGTGTGTAATCGCAATTAAAGTTCTCACGTCATAAAAATATAAAATTTAATCATTTTATGCCACGTCACTTTCGCGTGTTTTTCGGCTGCTTTTTAATGTGTATTATTAAAAATATTTGTTTTTTGAACTTTTGTGTTTTCTGTTGCTTTATTTTAGTTAGCGCCACAGCATTTTTGTGTCTCAAAAGGGGAGGGGGGGCGAAAATTTCAATTTGCTGACGCTTCTGACGCTGATAATTTCCTTGATTTTGTAATTTATAGTGTTTTTATAAATATACTTATTTTGCTCAAAAATTCTATATATAATATGATGTGCGTCTATCTAAACACGTTTCTGTTATGTGACACACGCGTTCCAAAAAAAAAACAAATATATAAAAATAGTAAAATAAGAAATAAATAGATTAAATACTCGCCATTTTACGCACTTATTTTATTTTTTGGAGCGTATGCTACCCTAATTTCTTGTAGTGCTTTTAGACCCTCTGGCTGACAGCTGTATAAAGTTATGACTGTTTTTTTTTTTTTGAAAAACATCTGTTTGGCATTTCCCCATCAATTCAGATGAATTAAAGACAAAAAACACAATTGAAGTAGACAATATTTGCAATATTATTTAACACGAAGTTTGCTATCCATTGTTCCACTTGGCGTTCCATTAAAGTGAATATAAATATATATATTGGGAATGTCAACAATTTTGAGTGAAAAATTTCATATACGGAATTTCAACAACAACAATTTGCAAATATTTTCTCAAGTTCTCTTCGGTTTATTTTTCGAATAGATCGCAATAGCGATCCGTCCGCCGAACTATTTTGACTTTCATATATTGTTTGTATTAGCTTTTAAATTTCCAACAGTTGTCTCGCAATTTACTTCTTGTTGTTTTGGATATTTCAATATGGAAATTTTACAGTTTCTATTTGGGCACGTGTCGCTGAAAACGCGAAAGAATTTGGCGGCTTAAGATAAAACAGAAATTAATGTTAATCCTTAGGCACTTCTCTCTGATAATTTGTCTGGCAGTCTTATCAATACAAAATGTGTGAATCTATGAAAATTTCATTATCAGCTCTTTGAAAGCAAACAACGTTTATTTGAGCAAACACTTGAGCATATAAATAATATTCTTGTTTCGGCTGATGTGAGTGCATGCTGTACAGTAAATACTGTTATGAAACGAAAAGTGGTTGTAATAAAATATCTTAGTTCCAACTTATTCCATTATAAACTGGAATCTGCTTACCTTATGCATTTAGATGGTATATATAACATTCAAGATACATTTGTATCTTTCCTTTTTCCAAAAATAATATTGATCTTAGTTCCAACTTATTCCATTATAAAATGTATCTGCTTACCTTATACACACGGATGGTGTATATAACATTCAAGATACATTTGTATCTTTGAGCGCCTTTTCCAGAAATAATATCTTGATCTCGTCATGCTTACCTTAATTTGTCTATGGGCAATCACAGCAATTATTAAACGCATTTTGTCAGTTTCTTTGACCTTCAAGAGACCTTTTTACTTTTTACAGTTGCCATTGTTGACGGGTTCTGTTGCTGCTCCTTTGTCTCCTCCAACCACAACTGATCGTACAATTTATTATTCGATACGGATACAAGACAACATCTCACCTTTTTGTTGTTGTTGTTATTGTTTTTGTGTCTAATACCCTAAATAGTAAATTTCTAAATCAGCTAGGGATACTTGAGGTGGGTTGTTTTTTTGTCAGGGCTTACAATTGCATATGTATCTAGATATGTGCTCATATGGAATACTAAGCAAACATATATTATAAATTTATATATACATATGTATATACTATGATGTGTTCTTTTGTATTTGTGTTCTGTTTTGTCAACTTGTCGTATCTTTTTTGTCTCTGACTCAATTGGTGGTATCGCTTAGATTTGCTTGTTTCAAAAACTGATAAGCGAGTTTCCATTTCTCATTACTGTGCAAATACACAGAGAGAAACTAATGTTTACTTTCACTGATTTGACAGTCTATATACTCGTAAACTAATGTATGTAGTGTATAGTATAATGTGAATTACATTTAGAAAATTAATTGTAAACACAATTGAATTAACATTTAAGGTCCAAAAAAACTGAATAACTAACTTTCAAAAAAATGATTGATTTTTGTATTTTTTTGGTTTGTTTTTAGTCGTGAACAGATTTATTTTATTGAACAATTAGTTATTCATTAAATGAAAAACTTATATATTTTTTATCTTTATATATTTAAATAATTGTACAATATTTTAAAAAATGTTATATTAATTTAAAAGGAAAATAATTAATTGGACAATTGCTGCAGTAATAAAAGTATTTAGTTGATCTGATGTAGGCTTGTATGCCTATGGTTAAACCATTTCTCTCAGTGTAGGGCGCCAATGTGTGTGTGTGCCTGTTGTTGTTGTAGTTGTTGCCAACGGTGCGTTGTGGCTGTGGCTCTGAAAACAATGCCGACTGTTGCGAGGCAGGAAAGCGGAAATGCGAACTGGGCGAAGAGAGCAACAACAACAACAACATCAACAACAACAACAAAGTCAACAGTAATTGTAGCGTTCCAAGGTTTTCACAATGTGAATGATATGTGTGTATGTGTGTGTGTGTGTGTGTGTGTGTGTGTACCTGGGTTAGCAACAATGCGACAACTTTTCATTGCAATAACAAAAGAAGCAACAACAACAACACTAATGAACAGCGAAGGTTTCATAAGTCGCAGTAACAACAACAACAACAACAACAACAACAATAACCACAATGTAGCACTTAAAACAACAACAGCAATAAAAGAAAACGACTGCAAACCAATTGTGAGTCATTTGCCAGCTCTTCATAGCTCCATCCCACTCACGCCAGCTGGACTCTAACCATTGCGCATTCGCTCTATCTCGCTCGCACCAATTGCAGGTCGCTTTGAATAAGTCGCAGCAACAACAACAACAACAACAACAACAAATAGCCACATGTGCAAAATTTTCGAGCATAGAAACAAAAGATAAAATGAAACAAGAAAAAACAAGTGTAGCATAAAAGAAGAAGCAGAGTAGGAAGAAGTTGCAGCAGAAGACAAACAAGAAGAAGCACGGCCCAAAGGCCGACTTGATAATACGCACACACACCTACACCTACACACACACACACACACACACACACACACACTGTCACACCCACAGCGGAGCACACAATGTAATCCCCTTGGCGGCCAGTTGGTAAATTGGAAAATGTATCTTACAGATATGAAATGTAACGGCTGCTGCGGTCGGCAATTATTGTACAAGTGAACCGCAATAAAAATGTAAATTTTCGTGGTTTTAAATGGCTGCTTATCTCTGTCAGTCCACCGCCTCCAAGTGCCTCCCAACTGGGCGCATCTGGAGCGTGCGATAAGTGCGGGAGTGTTAACAAAAGTATCTTTAAGATACATCTTAACCAAACACAAGCGAAATATCTTTAGACTTAAGCACTTAATATATATATATATATATAGGGATTTGCTGTTTACCTAAGATAATGTGAACTGGTTTTTGTTTGAATAAAATAATTTGTATGTGAAATTATTTGATCTAAAAACATGAGATAATTAATGTTCAAATTCCAGCTAGCTCCATAAAAGTCAATTAATTTATGACAGTGACAGCAACATGTGTAACTATCTATAAATGATTGTCATATTTGTTAAAAAACACACAAATTATAAAACTTTTAAAATGATTGATTAGCTTACCGAAAAACCAAAAACAAAAGTAAATAAATAGTCATGTTGATATATAAATATACATATGTCTAAAATATATTATATTTTGTTTATTTACTTATTATTATTTATTTTTTATTTTGCTTGCATGTTTATAAAATTTATCAACTACCATGGGAACGATTAATCAATGAGCCTCACAATCGAATTTCAAATTATAAACAAATAAGCAATAATATATAAATGTATGTATAGAAAAGTTACTTTGTGTGTATGTAAATATATATTTTGTTCACATATATGGTCAAAAGAATATTGTTATTAAGAGCTCATAGCTCCCTAGGGAAATGGGTTGTTTTCTTTGTTCCAGTATTAAGTATTTTTTGTTTGCATAAACTAATCTGATTGCCAAGGTTAAAGAACTCTTTGGAATCAAATTTGATAAAAATTAAAAATATACATTTGTTAATATTTTTTGTTAAATTTTATTGCAAAGAGTACTTTAACCTTGTCAGAGGTATTAGTTTATGCAATAAATTTAAAATTAAATGAAAATGTATTTAATAATAAATCTCTTTTAAAAGCAAGGTTTTGTATTTAGTTGGAGTTATTTTATCGAATATTTAAAAATAGGCCTAGTTAAAACTAAAAAATTAAAGGTAAGAACTTAAAAGTTAGAGTGCAGAACCATATAAAAACTTGTTAAAAACGAAAAATATTCATGTTTTTTCTCAAAGAGTAAATCTGTATATAGATATTTTTACACAGATCTTGTACAGATTTTCCTTAATATTTTTTGAGATTTGGATAAATAAACGTTTTCCCTTCATTGGGCGTTCTTTTGTGGTTGGGCCACCCTCGTGACATTGACCCGTCCAGTGTCTCATTTGGAGAACCGCTGAACCGCTGCACCACTGAACCACTGAACCACGCAACCGTCGCTCACGGACGGACACTCAACACTCAACATCAATCTAAAAAAAAAACCGCAGCAATGACTTCGCAATGTGAAATTCGTTCAAGTTGTGAGTTTTTCTTGTCTTCATTTTGTTTTCTTGTCTTGTTGTTGTTGTTTTTTGTTTAGTGTTTCATGTTCCATGCGAGTTGCTTGGCCATCATCGCAGTGTATTAGTCATCTGCGCAATTATCATTATCGGCTTAAACAACATGATCATCATCATTTATTGCGGTTGCATTTTTAATTTTGTGTAATTTTCATTTCAGCTGTGTTAAGTGTTCAAGTTGTTATTGTTGTCATGTTTTGTTGTTGTTGTTGTTGTTCTTGTTGTTGTTGCAGTTGTTGTTCTTATTGTTAGTCTTCAACCTGTTGTCGTTTATTGTGTACTTGACAGCCATCGAAAGGGCAAGCAAACACATTTCGCAAAGCTCATTAAGTTTGCTATTTTTCGGATACCCTCTAATCCATGCCGAAACGGGGTATACGATATCATAAAAAAAAGATACTTCAGATAAGAAAACAAATTAAATAAAATATAAAAAGGCGTTGTTAATTCCGAGTAATAATACATGTTATAAAAATTCGAAAACGAAATTAAGTGCATAAAACTGATGTTAAAAATCTGTTGACGTTCTTAAACAAATTTAGCTCTATTAATTTTTATTATTATGGAAGAGTTTGTGAATTATGAATCCGGTTTGAAGCTTCAAATTCTAGCTGAAATATTATAAATACATATACAAGTTTGAAGTACAAATGTTATTTTTAAATATATTCTACTTTAAGTTTAATTTTTTTTATTTTATTTTATTATTTTCAAGAAAATATATATATGTTAAAAAATATATAATATTTGTGTTGTATTGTATTTATTTATTTGTAAAGCATATATTTAATAAAATATATATAATAATTTTTGCAGGGCAGCCGAAATTCGTAAACTCCCGTCTAATGCACAGATTTTCTGTTTCTCTTTCGGCTCATTTCTGGTGCTTATCATTGCACCGCGTCCCCGTAGAGCCCGATCTAGCCGGGGCCCCACGAACTGTGCTAAATTTCGTAATCGAAAGTTGTTTTGATGGTTCAGTTCGGTTCTGTGCACAGTGCTTAGTCAAAGGTATTAAGTAATACTTAGATACATACATATACATATATATAGGTAGATAGATATATATACATATTAAGCATGTGCACTTGATGTACTCGAACCGACATGTAAATGAGGCCCACTTGGACTGGAATTGAATTTTGCTGTTGAACCCAAGCCAAATAAACATGTGCCCAAGTTGCCGCATTAGTCATAGGGTAAACATTTAGCTGTACTCAGAAAACAGAATAAAACGGAACGGAACACTCAACAAATCGTATATATACACATATATATATATCTATTTGTTGAGCTATGTTTAGCTGAAAAAGTCACTGGGAGGTTGATCTTGGCTAGAAGAAAGTCTTTTGTATGCACAACTAGGTCTTAGTCAGCTGTTGGGCATTTGAGTTTTATTTTAGGTAAAAATAAGAATACATTAGTAATAGTAAATAAAATTAAATATATATACTTAAAAGAACGAGTTTAAAGAACAAATATTGATGACAATAAAATAGGTATAAAATATTTATAAAGTAGTTTTTAAAATAGAAAATTTTATTTTATATTTATACCTATTCTTATTATTATTCTTATACTCTTATCTTATTATTATCCTATTATTTATTGATATATTTTAACTTAAATATTTAATTTGTCCATTTAATCTTAGAGTTTTCGATGTAATGAAAAATAAAATAAAAATTCGTTTTGTCCCAAGAAATATTTAGAAGGCTATGAAAAATACTTTACAAATACTTAAAAAAAAATATATGTGACAAAAAAATATATGAAATTTACTTCTACAATGATTGAAAATGTAACAACATTTATTATGAAATATTTAATAATTTTACTTCTATTGAAATATTTTTTTATTTTTCTTTAGAAACTTAAAAATTATGAACTTTATTTATTTATAAAATAAGAAATAATATTCAAAATTAATTTTGTACTTAAGTTTATATGAGGCGTTAAAATTACGCTCAACTAATTCATTGTTTAGTTTGTTTGAATTGTTGTTTAATTTAGTTGTTATCGAAGGAGATTTTATAGCTTATGAGAAACATGCCCACAATGCGTGCTTGTTAACTAGCTAATTTTTGAGAAAAGTGCTAAATATCGAAGAAAATAATATTATAACTGAAATTTAGTTATTTTTCTCATATTAACAATTTAAATTAGCTGTCAATATATAGAAATAACATCAATTTAGTGCATTTTCATTGATGATAAAAGAAAGAAAAGATACTTTGTATAATTTAATGAAAGTGGAACCTTTTCAATTTATTAAAGAATTAAATTAGCCATACAAATTAAAGCATGTTTTCAATTTTATATAAAAAAATTGTTTGTTAATTGAAATTGCCTATCACTTTTAATCCTATCAGTTAATAACTTGTAATTAGCAAAATTCGCTTATCAGCAGACAGTTAATATTACCTTATATGGTGGGTCTACCGATAGCAGCTGACTTGGAACCCATTTTCTTTCTTTTTTTTTTTGAAACTGCTTCCGTGTCACATGTCACAAAAGTTACACTAAAAAAATAAAGCAAAAAAAGTGCATTGTCTGCCCGGTGAATTATTTATGCAAATATTTGACTAGCTGCGGAAAAAAAGCGTCAACTTTGTGCGGTTTTAGCCGGTTGTGTATTTGGGCCGAGCACGTGTTATCAGTGATTCAGAGAGCTGTTTTTGGATGCACGCAGCGTGAAGTGCATTTAAACTGGTGCAACTTTGGACTCGTTTGGGCCAGAGCCAATTTTCCACACATACAAATGAATACAGCCCAAGTCAATTAAAGGCTTAAGAGAATTATACAGCTAAGAGTCCAGACTCAAGGTCGAAGCAAACGTTGACGCCGACAAATACGTTTATTTTTTGTTGTTTTTTTTTACCAATTCGCGCAGTTGATAAGAATTTTGGTAACAGCATTGAAAAACATTTAACGTTATCTGTTTTTGTTATTTTGCTAGACTTCTTGCCAGCGAGCTATTTGGCCAGCACTCGGTGCCTGATACCAGAGTTGCCGATCTTTAAACAGAAGTCTATCCCTTTATCATTATCTTTATAGTCGCGTACCTCGCAGACGTTCAGGCTTTGTGATTGCACAACATTACGATACCCAGCAATCAGCGTGTGGGGTATATTGAATGACTGTCAAAATTATTTTAGAATCAACGATACACAGAAATTCACAAATAAATATTTTTTTTAGTTGTGAAAAATTTTTAGTTTATTAAATTACTTATATAATTACATTCAATAAAATATTAAAGAGTTTAAACAATTGTCAAATTTTAATAGATATAACAACATAAGCATATTTGGTATTTAGATAAACAAACTTTAAGCAATTTCTTAAGATCTGTGCAATAAAATAAGTTTTCTAAAGGGAAATTAGTAGATTTAATCTATAAAATCTTATGAAATTTTGTATTAAAAATTTAATTGTGTATATTCTTTTTGAATAATAACTTATATCTCAATATCTGAAAGTTTTTTACTTAACAAATATTTTAAGTTTCGTAAATTTTTCTCAATATTTTGTTAGTTAAGCTCTTCATTGACTATACATAAATACAGGGTATATGCCTAGCCTAGACTATTTTACTAGACTGATATCTAAGTGGTCAGTGCAAAAATTGTAAACAAAGTTCTCAGATGGAAACTGATAGTTGAGCTATTTTTCATGTGAAAGAATTCGAAGAGTGCCCAGAAATATGATTCGACTGATCAGAAAATAATCAGTTAGTCAGTAAATTGTTGGAGAATTTGATAGATCAATTAAAATTGCAATATCAATATATATATATATATATATATATATATTGTATTGCTCATTTAAAAAATAAATTTGTTTACAAAAATAATTTATATACATATTATGTACATTTTTACATATTTCAGTTTTACCGCAAACAAAATTTATGTTTAGTTTATTTTTTGTTTATTTATGAACAACCTCGAATCGGTTAATGCAATCTTGAACTGCGATACTTGTAGCGAATATTACGTTCAATTTGACCCTGGCGACATTTCCAGCACCATGCCCGAACCTCCCCCACGCCCCCAATTGCAACAAGAGCCACGTGGGTGGAGCCCATAAAAACTTGAAGGCAAACGGGAGGCAAGCGAACAGTTCTCTCAGTTTTCTCAGTTCTCAAACATTGTCGCCTGTCAGCCCAAATCGCCTCAAATGCCAACTTCTTAACCTCAGACACTAGACGCAGCGAAGTTGTAAATAAATCTCTTATGTAACTATTTTGCATAGACAAACACCGGCGCAATATAAAAAGTTGACAACTGAACGACGACGCTAATTTTTATGATAACTGCGATGCCTGCTGTTGCTGCTGCTGCTTTTTGCAGTTTATGTTTTTGTTTTTTGCATTTTGCATTACATAAAAATGACCTACAAATAAATTAAACATTCAACTTGCAATGTGCGTTGCTCAATATGGAGCAGTGTACGTTTGGTATACCCATCACAAATGGGTAGAACAGGGTACGCTCAAAAAATGTAAAATCGATTATATGATTAAATATATTTTTATACATTTTCAAATCTTGTTAAGCATATTAAAGCTTTACTTATATACTTATAACAAGTAAAATAAGAATTTTCTAAACTTTTTCTTTCTTAGTTTAAAACATTTTTCGGAAAATTAAATATACAAAAATCTGAAATGCATATTCTTGAAAAAAAAAATTCATAATTTTCGTACAGTAAATTCAAACGTTATTTAAGAATTAATTTTTTACAGTGAGTGCAAGCTGTTTAAAGTATTCGAACAGCAGGCAGGCTGGCCTAACAGAAGGGTATTAAGAGGAATACTCGAGTTAGGATATCTTCTAGTCGTGCACTCTCGACCAGCTTATTTTCACTTAAGCTTGTATATATTATCTTTCATAAGATTCAAGTTAAATATTCAATTATAAAGCTATGACAAGTGACTCAAATGAAGCCCTCTCAACCCGAGAATCTCGCCCTCTCTTTCTTTTGTGGGTTGTTTTACACACAACCCCTTTGCCCCAGCCACAGAGCAAACAATTTGCATTAATAATTTAATTGAAGAACTTGTTAAATTAAATATTTAAATTTAGCTGCAACTGAGAGTCAACCAGTCTGACAAATAATAATAATAATAATAGTAAAACATATGAATATAAATAAATGCAAATTAAATTACAACGAGTTACAAGCTCAACATTGTCTCTCGGAAAGGGGGCGGGGATTGGGGAGGTGAGGGCTGGGCGCACATGCGACATTTGTAGTTGCGGCAATTGATATGGGCAGCCGGTTGAAGACTAGAGTGTCTGTCCAGGCTTATGTCTTTACATAAGATGCACATATGTATGCACATATTTATCAGCCCGACTGTGAGCTCTGTTATGTGACGAGTCTGTCTCTCGGACGTTGAGTGCCACATCCAAAGTGGTTCTCAGATACTTTACAGACTTTGGGTGTGCTCAAAGTATCTATATGGTCAATTCTTTAGAAGATATTTAAAATAATTCAGTAAGTGAATCTGTAGGTATATATATTAATTTATTTTATTTATTTTTTTTTTTTAGTGTAGAACATGTAAAATATGTAAAAACACTTCGAAAAAGTGTTGTTGAAAAAAAATTAATTTTAAAATTTATTTATTTTCTATTTTTTACAAAGAATAACTATATAATAAATTGTATAATATTTTATTATATATATTATTTTATAAACAGTTAATTTCTTAAATACAAAAAGTGTAGCTTAACGAAATCTATGGATTTATATGGAAATCTTATAAATCTGCAGAGAAATCAATTGTGTGTATAAATAAATTTGAATATATAAAAAAAAAGCTTGTAAATAATCTTTAAATTAATATGCATATTTTTCTTTTTTCTTTTTCTTATCATATCATCTATAAAAAGTTTGTGTGGTTCAAGATTATTTCTCTTTATTTATAAAAACCGTAAAGTAACAGTTGTTTTTTTTCTGATACGTAACCTAACCCAACATATGCATCGTGAAGCGAAATTTTAAAGCCAAAAATTTGTAGTTTGTTAAACTAATTGGCGATTTTGTTAACGGTAGCCGCCAGATGCAGCGATCTGGTTAATGGCTCGATAGTTTTAACGATCGAGACGGCTAGACATTTAATAGATCGATTTATGTACATAACACACATCACAACAAGTCTGTCCCAGACGAGACGTGACGAAACGCGCGCATACAAAACAGTTTTTTTTTGTAGTTTTTTAGCTTTGTTTCCCGACAATCTAGCGATAAGACGAGGAAGCGTATTACGCAGATTCCATAGCTCAACAGCAGACCCTCAGCTCTGGAGTCTCTAAGCCCTCCAAGCTCTCCAGTTTTTGGTATAAATAGTTCGCTGTGAAATAGCACATGTCTGGCTTGTACACACACACTCTCTCTCTCTCTCTCTCTCTCTCTCTCTCTCTCCCTCTCTCTCTCTCTTTCTGTTGCTCAATGACTTTCAGCCGTGCATTCAGCTATGAATGTCTGGCTATTTAGGTGTTTGTCTGTCCATGTGCTGAAAAATCAAATAAATATGTGTATTTGCAAACTGAGAACACGATTTTACTATTTGTTTACAGACGTAATCAATATAGGAATTCAAATGCAAAAATAATAAGCCAATAAATAAAACAGTCTAGTTGAGACACAACGAATTCTAACTACACTAATATTTTCAAACTTACACAAAAAAAAAAAAATAAAAAAAAATTTACAGAAATGCAAACTATAAAAATAATAATTTCTATATTTTCAAGAATTTGTCAGAAAAATTCAGAAAAATTTCTAAATCTAATATAAATGTTTTTTTTTAAATGTATTGAAAACTTTCTTTTAGTTTTTCTGAATCATTATAAAAAATGATTGATTATTTTTATATTTAATATATCTTTATTACTTGCTTATAATATTATAATACTCCCCTCTCTCTGGTTCCCTAGCAAGTGTATTAAAATATTCAGCAGCCACAATAGACCAGATTGAATATTTATGAGTTGTCGTGCAAGTTGTCTCAATGTTGTTGTAATTATTATGACTATTTTTAATTGAATCCTATGCAAAAATGTGCATGAAAACTGGTTTCATAACCACCCCACATATGATCAAGAAATTATAAATAGAATTTTCTATTGATATAAAGCAATAAGCAGCAAAAATTTCTCTATCTGCTTTGCTCTACTTAAAAAACATAATTTGATTGTAAATCGGTTTGTCAAGTCATCCAGTTGCAAGTAATTCCATCGATAATTCTAAGCAAATTCGTTCTATGCTGATATAGAATAATGCAATATCATTGTATTCCTGATTGAGACATACGTTTAATATGGACAAAAAGTGCCCTCGTCTGGGCAAAAATTGCATATCACGAAACGATTAAATTTTATACACGAATAAGACCCTTTGAACTTTTAGCAAGAAGAATAAAAAGTAAAAATACTAAGAAAAAAAATATATTTTATATTAATGAAAAAATATATTCTGTTATATAAATAAATATGTTATAAATATATATTATAAATAATATAAATATACAATTATTCAAATTAAAATTTAGATTCTAATTTTAAACAATTTTACTCTGGTACATATTTATTCTAGTACATGTCTGATATCTAATCTTCAACTTCTAGTGCATTTTCTATAGGTAAATTATACGAAACAAAATAATTACGCATACGTCGTGTTGGTTTTTTTACAATTATATAAAAGCCTATATTAAACATATATTTATCAGAATATAATGTTATAAATATAATATTTATTAGCTTAATATTGTAAAATATTATTAACAAATTTAACAAGCTTTTTTATATTGTTTACCCTCCTTCCTCTCAATCAACTTAACTGAAATAGAAAGACAACTTTTTGGTTTGTTTTTCTTTTCAACACTTCTATTATTATTATTATTTATGTTTTTTTTAGTTTTCGGTTCTTGCCTTTGAATATTTTAATATTTTTTTATTGCGCTTCGGCGAGACGATAGCAATGGCCACACCTTGAGAGACTACAGAGAATATATGTACATAAGCAAGTAGAACCCCAAGCTAGACGACATTTTGTTGCTGCTCCAGGTGTCTGTGTGTGTGTATGTGTGCTTGTTTATGCGGGGTCTGCGGGACGACCAGGTAATATTCTTTATTTGCATAGCAATTTTGGTTGTATGTAGTTTTATGTCTGTTTATTTTTTAGTTTTATGCCCATATGCGAAAACAAGAGCGACCAAAATAAATAAAATCATAAAAACGAGACAGAATTGTTGTTTTTTCAAAGTGTCGAAGTTTAAATACTCTTGCAGATAAATACCAGAATTGGGTGTTGTTTTCAAGCTTTAAGTGGTTTATATACATTGGAACTTTATTATAGTAAGAAGAAAAGTGAGATTTTCCCATTTTTTTCAACAAAAACAATATGACATCGTTGTAGATGTTAATAAGATTTTTAAAATAGAAAATAAGGCCGTCTGCAAGGTTTTACAAGTTTAAGTCTTAAAGTAAGATTTTTTAAAAAGAGTCTGAAATGATGTGTTTTTGAACTCGGTTCTTAATATTAATCAGACATTTATATATTTTAATATTACAATTTCATGACAAAGTTTAAATACATTTTTCATGCGTATAAGAGCTACGAATGCCAAAAGTTTTTAACTTGGCAATGCAAATTTAATTTGCATTCAAAAAATATACTGCCAATTAATTTCCAAAACAAAGAAATTTTTGTCTAGAGATTATAAACAAAAATAAAAACTTTAAAACGACTTTTTTATGCACACATATTTGTGTGATTTAAAGTAAATTTTATCATTATAATCAATTTAGCTTCAACCAGGCTTGGGAAACAATTTTAATGTATTTTTTTTGGTTTCCAACGCGCAAGAAATTGAAAATGCCCTTATTTCAGGGTAGAGTCGTAAAACGTGGACTTAGCCTATTTATTCGCATTGCTTTTATATAGGAAACTTGACCTAGACGACAATGGCGGGTTTATCAGCGCCGCACGCGTGCCGTCGGCTGCTGGGGTGTGAATTGTCGTCCGGCAACGGGGTTTTGAAACTGCGACATAGACAAACTAGCCCAGCCCCGAAAACAACAGACAACAGACAGCCGCCCCAAAGTTCTCAGTACCCAGTCCCCAGTCAGTTTCGTTGCTGTATATTTATAGAAATAATCAAAAATTCAACGCGAAATCAATATTTGACATGGCGTTTACTTTAACTGCTCCCCGTGCGGCCTCAGTCCGCCCCACGCCAGCCATTTCGTATTATTTATTGCGTTGAAAAGTTTCATTATCAAAAATTTTGTACACTTTTTCCCATTTTTTTCGTTTTGTGTACAATTTACATAAGGCGGCGTCTGTTGTTGCCGCTGCAAGTTTGCGAGGGGGAGGAGGAGGTGGTGGGTAGCTAGAAACCTCGAACTGGAGCTGCTGCTGTGGCTGGTGAAATGTAATGGCCGCAACCGAAAATAGCAGCAATAGCAACAACAGCAGCAGCAGCAGCAGCAGCAACAATGACAGCAAATGGCAGTGTAAAAGTTTTTGTTGATAGCAGCCAAGTGGAGGACAGTGGAGCCAATCCGTGAATGCCACTGCAAATGTTTGCGTTTGTTTGGCCCCAATGTGCCCCCTTGGAAATGTGTGTGTGTCCTAAGAAAGTTGGTGCCTTTAATGGCTCCGGCATTGCCCTAAGATGTTTATGATTTATTAGCTGCTACGTGAACTCACAAAAAAGTTGCCAAATTGACAACAGAATCTTTAAGGAGTGGGGCCCATAAAAGATATTTGTTAGATATAGTGACATATTTTGTAAAAAAAAGGTCTAAGAGTATATATCATAAGTAAACAATTAGGAATAAATATATGCATGTAGGTAATTTATACATCTATGTGAAAAAATCTATTAATAAATATTACACATACGCAGCGTAGTTCCCTTAATAAAAATTCTTTTTTATGGCCTACAATCTTAATTTTATTTTGCATAAATAATAATTAAGAACTGAACTACGTATACATAATAAATGGATATTTATTAAAAGGTAGAAATAAATAATTACTATAAAATAATAAATATTATTCATACGCAACATTGTGCATTACCAATTTATGTTTTCAAAATTTTCAATTAAAAAAAAAAGAAAATAAAGTTAAATGTTTATAAATAACATATTTATTGTCAGCTGATTTCATAAAAATTTTTTGAAACATAAAATGTTATTTGTTTTTTTTTTCAAACTAAAATTTTTTGCAATAAATAACAATGTAATAAACTATGTAGTTTAAATAAAATGCCTATATAACTAACCACATTTCAAGTGTTTATATAATTCTTTTTCATAGCTAAATTTAAAATTAAATAATTATTAAAAACTTGAAAACAATAGTCTGGAATACGAATTCAAATTTTTTTTTCCTTCGTAAATTTCGTTTTTAAATTTTAATTGGACTATTTATTAACTTAATTAGTTTCTTTTATCCAACCATTTTCAAGTTTATTCTCATTTGTTCGCACTTGCCAACCAAGTTTGCCCCACTGTGCGGCACCACAAAGCGGTGCAGCGGCAAAAGCAAAAACAAATGCCATGAAAACATTTTAAAATTCAAATCAACGCGATTTTTGTTGTTTCCTTATTTTATTTTGCACAGTTTTCAGAGCTGGCGCAGTTTTGTTTTATTTTTATTTGTATTTTTAGTTGTTGTTTTGTATTATTTTTTGTTTTTTTAATTTCTGGTCACGTATTTGTTTTGTTTCGTTTCATTTTTGGAAACAATATTGTGCCACGACAATAACACCAGACGAGCCGGGGACATGTCCGGGTTAAAGAGTGAAAATCAGCGTAGTTTGGAGCTGGAATCAGGCCTGGAGCTGGAGCCGAAGCCGGAGCAGGAGCCGTGGATTGTCTGCGGTTGGCAGTCGCAGTTGGATTCGGATCTGAATTTGTGTAATGTGAGCCAATTACTGGGGAAGGCTTTCGAGTGGCTTCTCGTTGGCCAAAGTGTTTAGACAAAAAACAGTGGGCATATCGAATTTGAAATACTCTTGTTTTTACAACAAAATACATACTCATAAAATCGATATCATTTTTATTACAAAGTAAAATAAGAGAACGTTTAAAACTGAGGGAGTTAAACAACAATTTTTCTATATAAAAATATTAATAAACGAAAAAAAATTAAATTCAACTATTACATAACGCTTATAAAATACTATCGTACCCTTGTTATACATATAAGGTATTTATTTTTGCGCACCCATACAAGAAATATTTTGTTTGGTCTTTATATTTGATTTGCCCTGCTCTGCATCTGTATCTGGACATAAATCGTCCTTCTATTATGGCATGCATACTTGCAAAATGCGAATACGTGATCTTCGCATTATAATTACTCTCCAGCTTTGCCAGCTCTTAAGTTTTTTCTGTTTCTGTTTTGCAGTTATCCCAGTTCTTTGGTTTTTGTTTTCGGGCATATAATTCTTAATGGCCATGGCACATTTCTCTGCCATTTCGTGCATTTAATGATTATTATTTTTTTTTTGTGTCTTCTCCTTTTATTTTTTTTAGTTTTATTTTCTGGGCAATTTGATTTGAATGCTGTGCTATTGTTCGCCTGCTCTTCCATTATTAGTCTCATGAATTTAATGGGTCTTTAATTATTTCTTATAATTTTAAAGCCATTATGCGAACCATGAAGACAGCTGACATCAAATATGACTGGCAAAAAACAAAAAAATCTCAGTCTGGTTATGGAAAAAAATTAAATAATGTAAATAAAGTAGCTAAAAATGCAGTCTCTAAATTCGCTAATTTATAGCGAATAATTTATTCTTATTTAAAACATTCTTAAAAAGAAACAAGCCTTTGAAATATGTATCAAGAATCAAGTCTAGATTTTGTACATTAATAGTATGAATAATTTAATATAAAAAGTTGAAACCCTCTGTGCAAATAAAACTGCGAGTTTTCTGTGCAAAGACATTAATTGGGATTTTTCGAAACTTTTAAATTTTAGAACAAAATTGTATTTGTTTATGAAACTTTGTGTGTGCAGTTTTTAATTAAGAATCAAAAGAATTATTTAAAATTTCACTGTGAAAATCCAAATTAAAGAATTCAAATGATGAATCCCCGCATTTAGGAGTTAGCTAGGTATTTCTATCCATCACTTTTTCATAGAGCTGGTTTAGATTATACAAAAAAATTGTTTTTCTTAGATATCGCAGCTAACTGGGCTTTTAAAAGTGTCACTATGTTGCCAACATATCTTATCAACATTGGAACATTATGGTAAATATAGCTTATTTACGCTTGACAGTTAAAAGTATCAACATCAGACTACTATATCGTATAGCTGACATAGGAAACTGCAATCAAAAATAAATTTTGTATGCCAAAAAAATAATTAATAAATTTAAAATATTGGCAATATATATAAATATAAATATATATAATAATAATCTAGAAAATTTGATTTAAGGTATTTAATCTTCTACTTAAATAATAATTTTTTTAATATGAAAAACAGCTAACGAATTTCAGCGCAAGTGTTAAATAATTGATAAGTAGTTTTTATATATAAAATTCTCTGACTGCAAATTCCCACTAGAAGCGGCCCACACGCAAACGGAATATGAACTTTAAGGCTAACAAAAGTTCGGGCAACTTGGTCAACTGCATTACCTGTGAGCGCTTATAGCCAGAGTTGTTGTTGCCCGTTGCTGTCCCATTAGAGCAACCAATTAGCTGCAACAGCGCTGCCTGCGCGCTCTGCTTTATCCGTGCTTGCAACATCCGGAACTTATGGTGATGTACGGTAGGTGGGAGGGGGCTATGTTCGTATAATAATTTACGAGCCAGCAATCGCAGACGACTACCGTAATAGCTGGTAACAGCATTTGTGCATTTTGTTTTGCCATAAATCATATTGGTAATGCAAGTTCTGCAACAACAGCGAGCAGCATGGATAGCCACCCCCTCTCCAACCCCCTCCCCCCCTCAGTTGCTGTTTTATTCCCCCAGTTCTTAACGCCCTTTCAGAACACACTTGGACAACATTGTTGAGCTTCGTCTAGAACGCAATTTCTTGACTTACTTTTCCAGTTGTTTATTGTTGTTGTTGTTGTTGTTGTGAAACGCTTTTGGCTAATTGATTTACAACACTTTCCAACCTTTCCCAATACCAACTGACAAATGCAGGTTGTATAAAGTATATGTAGTATATGTTTATATATACATATATGTATATGTTTTTATCAAACTCTCTCGACTGGGATTTGCACAATGCTCGATTGTGTGACAATCGCTTATAAATATATATTTATGTACATATATAGCTGCTTATCAGCATGTATAATAGAACTATATAGAGTGTGGAGCACTGGGCTCCCTGGGGCCGCATTGGGGTGTTGCGAGCTGTTTGCGAAAATAATTTATGGCAAACTGTTGATTGTTAACATGGGGGCAACATAGAGCTCCAACTTAAAGCCGCTCAGATGGTGTTTGTGTGCGTGTGTGTGTGTGTGTGAATAGAATTTATCATTAGTTTTTATGCATGTACACATACACATACAAACATGTTTATTTGATGTTGCTTTCAGCTTCGCGAAGCGAAACCAAAAACGAAACGCGACGAGCAAAACAAAAGCCTCCAAAAACACAGAGCGACAGCTGCTTGGGGCCTGTTGGTTGATTTTCAAAAGCATTGCGTCATTTGCTTTGGACTGCCACTCAGTTGATTCCCCGTTCCCCCCGCACTCCTCATTAGAGAGACCTCCCCCCTTTGCACGAGTGCCAGACGATCGCAGCACGTTGCCTGCTCGTTTCCTAGAAATTCAACACAAATTCTACGAACTGACAGCGTCAGAAATATATAGAAACATGTACTCGATATAGTAATTATTGTACGTGTACTACCTATACCAATACCTGTAACTACTCCGTGTTTGATTTCTGTTGTTCGCAATTACTCGCAGACGCAGACGGTTTCCCCCCTTTCAACTGGTTCTGATTGGAAGCCTTATCAAATAGAGATACAAATTGAAAGTGTTGTAGAAAAGTTCATTTAAGACGTTTATTTTTTACATGCTTTATTAAATATAGAATATATTGATTTGCATTTTTCTGTATTTTTTTTTTATATTTGGACTGATTGGGGTTAGTATCCAAATTCTGTGGTTTTGTACGAACACAGCACAATAAATTTGAGATGCCTTTTTCATTCTAAAGTAAACCTTAGCTAATTGCGAATGTTTCCATTTATTAAATTTATATTTCTTTCTTTTAAAATAACTTCAAGTCAATTTGGCCTTGATCTAAATTTATATGCTTGTTTGTATGTTCGTTCATTCAATAGTTGTTATCGTCTGGCATTTATTTCTTGCTGTTATCAAGAAGGTATACGATTATACTTTTTTTTTGGAATTGTGCACAATATAAATCAACAAAGGTCATACAAATTTCGACTTGAAGTACTTAAAAAAAGGGTTAATAATCTTAACAAGAAATGATTACCAATTTAGACACATAAATTTTCAGCAATAGTATTTTGCTTATTTTTGTTGCTTATGTAAAAAAGGTAACAAAATTAATACATATTTATATTTATCCCAATTATTTTATTAAAGCTTCCAAGTATCATTTATTTTATTTCTTTTTATTTTCATATAGCATTTATCACCAATGTTTAATTTAATTTTGGTCTGTCATATTTAATATTTGAAAACCCTTTTATTTATAGCTTTGATAAATTGCTCGAAAACATGTAAAATTTATCTGTAATAAAAGTTCACACAATTTTCATTTGAATTTTGATTTGTTTGTGGCTTTTTTGTTTTGTAAAATTTTGCTTTTTGCAATTAATAATTTTTAATGTTTTTCAGACAGTTTTGCCTAGTTCTTCGTTACACTTGAGAGCTTCTCTGATTTATGTTCAAAACAAGCAACAATTGTTACGATGTCATTCACGGCAACAGGCAAACAACAAACTCCATTGTAACGCCTGCCCCAGACCCCAGACCCCAGAACCTAGAACCCCGTACACAATTAGGCATTTGTGGAGTCCGTTCATGATAATCGTATTATAAATGCGCAATAAGCTTTAGTTTCGATACGATATGGCAAACAAGAAAGCAGAAAAAACAAGTTCAAACTGAAATCTATTAAAATTATAGGGAGGGTTTATACCTAGTTTCCTTAATAAAAATGATTCAATTAAAATTTAAATAAGATTAAGATATTACTCACCATATAAAAATCTTTACCATATTAAGAATAAAACAATTCATGTCATTTTCAAAATGAAATAATTCAACAGTTTTATTAGTTAACTTTAGCTCAATTCAAATTAGTTTCAGTAACAAAAAAAGTAATAGTTACTTAAATGTAAATGTTCATATTTAGTTTTTGTTGTTGTTTTTTTATGTACAGTGCGCTTTAAGTTGGAAACATATGTAAGTATTAATAGCATTTACATCCTGATATGTTCCCGCAAAAAATTTTTTAATTAAGTTTACATTGTGTCTACAGTTTTTTGTTGCTGATTCAACAAGGGCACTTAATATATATTGTATATATATATTCAATTTTTTTAAATGTACATCGATTCATTAATGCATAAGATAACAACTCTTAATTGACTACAAAATAAAGGCACCTGAGTTCAAAGTGTTATTGCCAAATGTAAATAAGGTAAACAAATAAAAATTAAAATAAAAACTCAAATATATATATGTGGATTATACAATTTGCAAAAAAAGGAGCTACAAAAGAAAATTAAAAATAATAAAAAAGAATCATAATAATTAATTCATTTTAATTAATGGTATGTTGACAAAAACGTTTCTCGTGGGTTGTTGACTGATATTACTGATTACCACTGACTGCTGACTGATGATTGACTGACTAATCTGTGCGATATCGCTGATATGCATGTCTCTCTCTATATATATATATTTAGTATATTTATGTACATAATATTTATTTAATTGTATTTTTGTAAAAGTACTTAAATGGTCTTTGTCCCTGAATGAAATGCGCTTGGCCAATAAACCCGCCCCTAACTACACTTAGAATTGTTGGTTTTCTTGTTGCTCTGTTTTTTTGCATTTGCTGACTAGTGCGTTTTCTCTAGGTCCCTGCTCGGGCGCCACCCTTAACTACAAGCCGCCTAAATCGCTACCCTTTCTTTCTTTCTTACTTTCTTTTACTTTTTTTTTTGTCTATTTCTTATTGCATCTTGTAGAGCTGCGGCGGCTCCGTGGAGGAGGGCATACCCTGATCGTACTTGCCCAGCTCCGCCTCGTACAGCAGATTGTTGATCAGATGCTTCACAACGATCTTCGACTTGGATGTCTTCAGCTTGCGTATGGTGATGGCCACGTACTCACCAAAGACCCCATACTCATCCACATGGTTGGCACTCAGATTGTTGCTGTTGTTGTTGTTGCTGTTGCTGCTGATCTTTATGGGCGTGGCAGAAATGCTGGAGATGCCGCTGCTCGTTGTTGATGTTGTTGCCAGCGAGTGCAGATCCAAGGATGCGGCCAAGTGGTTGTTGTTGTTGTTGTTATTGCTGTTGTTGTTGTTGTTGTTAGTGGTTATATTATTGGCCACAGTTGGTGAGGAGGAGAGATCACGATCACGATCACGTTTTTGTGCCATGTTATTGGAATGTTGTTGCTGTTGTTGTAGCTGCTGCTGATGCTGATGCTGATGCGACGGCTGTGGGTGCCCATTGCCATTGTGGCTGCTGTGGCTGAGATTGTGGCTAAAGTGTTGCTGGAGCGTCTGAAATGCGATCTGATTGTGGTTCATCTGATGATGCTGATGCTGATGCTGTTGATGCTGCTGCATTGCCGACTGCGAGTGCGACGTGGACTTGATCGGCGTCAAAGTCAAAGCCCCGACCACGCCCCCGACAATGCCAACGCCCACACCGGCACCGACATCACCGCCATCCATCTCATCCATCTGCGCTTTGCGCTTACGCGGATTATATGTCAGATCCGTCGGTTTATAATAGCTCAGCGAGAGCGGCGTGCTCGTCTGCCGGTCGAGCATACCCAGCTCCGATTCGTGCTCGATCTGTTCACCGATAAATTGAAAATAAGCCAAAGAGCACGTGACAGTGGTTTAAACATTAGATACGAAACACTCGAATTTCAGATACAACAAATAAGAGGCAAATAAAAAAGAGCTTAACCTAAATTTATACATCTATTTTTCTTAACCTTTTTGTTTTTTGCTTTAAAGCGTGTTTGAAAAGCATAAAATACATTTATTACGTATTCAAAAAGAAATGTTGAACTAAATTTTGTTTGGAAATAAATCAATCAAAAATTAATAATAAAAATATACTTTAAAAAAAAAAGTAGAAAAACATAAAAAACAAAAAAAATTATGTTTAAAAATTCTAAATCTAATAATATTGCAAAAAATTCAACTTCTGTACGTTTTAAAATTATTAGGGATATTAGGGGTATTTAAAAGTAAGGTATATTAAGTGTTCTTAAAGTTACATTTTCTATACCCTAGATTTTATTTAAAAGGAAATTTTGTCATATTTTTTTAAAAAAAGGTTTAAAAAATCTCCAAAATAGGAATTTTAGACAACACAAATACATATATCCCACAATTGCTACGCTATTCGATTTGCGATCCGTGAAGTCAATTAAAATGCAATTAATAATCGTGATGGGGTTAACTAGTTTTGTACTTACGATTTCTGTTTTCACATCTTCGGCGCTGATATTGCAATAGCTCTCGCCATCCAAATCGGAAGAGGAACGTGTCTGCGAAAGAGCGTGCAAAAACAAATCGTTAAAAATTAGCAACAATAATAAGACAGGAATAACTACAATAATAATGGCAATGTGAAGAATTTGTCAGACAAATAATAATAACAACAACAAAAACAACAACTAAATAATAACAAATAATAATGGGGCAACAAAAAAGAAGGCAGAGAGTGAAAAAAAATACATACAAATTAGAATAGTAATAAACAATAAATAAATAAATGTGAGCAACACACACACAGACAGACAGACTTTGCATACAGATGTCGGAGGCAGCGCCATCGGCGATTAAATTAGTTGTAAAGGTAGAGCGGGAGGGGGTGGAGCCGCGGCGAAGTCAACATTGAAGTGGACCAACGAGTGGCCAGACAAACAGACGAATAGTCGGACGAAGCGAACAAATGAAAACAACGAAAACAAAAACGAAAAAACGTAGCGCAGCTTGCTGTATTGAAGCTGCTGCTGCTGCTGCTTAGGCGGGTCCACAGCCAGCGCAGGGGTTGCGGATGGGTGGGGGCGCGGTGTCAGCGCTAGCTGTTGGGCGGGGGCAGGGGTCGGCGCAAAACGTATAGCCGCCGATTTCTACGGCTGATGCAACACACATATGGCTAACGTAGCAGCAGCAGCAGCAGCAGCAGCGCGAATCAAAGCCAGTTGACACACACTCACACACAGGACACACATACTGGCACAGCACACAACGCTTATCAAGCGCATGCGACGCAATAGCAGGGCCAGCACAGTGACAAAAAGATATGCTTAATTATCGCAAAGCAGCAAGTAAATAAAATATCGATAAATCGATATCACAGATTAAGCTAGTGCAAATACACTAAGAATCATACTCAAAATGGCACACATGGTCATCAATTATTTATTGACAGTGCAGTGGTGCCAACTTGTCTGCATTTTTAGAGCTCTCTTGTTTATTTGTAAGCTGAATTCAACAAGTGTAATCCAAGGCAATTATTAAATCGGAACTTGCAGAAAATTCATTTGTGTTAAATAGAAGCTCATGCCACTGTGCGCCACAGTTTTTGCTGTTGCTGACGAACCGCTAGACACGGAGCCAGCAGCGTCGGCGCGTGTGCTGCTGCCGCTGCCGCTGCCGCAAAACAAGTCAAACCACTCACGCATACAAGCAAATGCACACACACGCTCATTCTCACTTGCCTGAAAAGCAAAAGCTCCACCGGAACGACAACAACAAACAAACAAGAGAATGCTGCAGTTGACCATGTGTGATAACTGAATACTCTAACAAAAATGGTGATATTTGTTCTTTTTTTTTTAATTAGGTAATTCATTTCTAAAAAAAATTTTATTTAATTTGTGAAAATTTTTCATTTTGAAAACATGCACACATGTTTGACAAACGTTATGCAGATATCGCACATGCCCGCGCAACTTTATAGTGTATAGGTCATAAGAAATGAGAAATAACATGCAAAGTAAAATCAATAAGAAATAAGCAATAGGTAATAGGCAATAGGAGCTTACCACAGCAGCTGAGACGGTTACAGCGGCGGCGGTTTCTGCTGCTGATGATGCTGTTGCGTCGCTGCCACCGCCGCCGCCGCCCGCACAGCCATTGGAATTGGCGTCGGAGGCCGCTGCATCGGCTTCCAGGTTATGTTCCCGTTCCCTTGCGATGGCCGCTGCTGCATGGGCTGCCACAACAGCAGCAGCGACGCGAGCAGCAAACTCTTCGTGTTGCTGCTGCTGTTCAACCTGTTGCTTGTCCGCAGCTGTCAGCTGTTCCAAATCTAGGCTATGCATCAGCGTCAGTTTATCAGCTGCTTCCGATTCGAGCAGCGCTGCCGCCGCCGCAGCCGGCTCCACATCACCGTCAACGGCGTCAGCGTCGCGTTCACCGTCCAAAATGAATCGGATGGCCTCGTACGCAAACCACATGGGCTGATAGAGAACGCCGCGGTTGCGTCCGTTTAGCACCTTCCCATGCTCGCGATGAAAGGAGGAGCGCAGCGATTTGATTTTCGATCGGATCGAGCGTATTTCGGTGCCATATTTCTGGCTGAGCAGCTTGAGGGCTTCGTATTTGGTCTGCTTGATGTGGTAGCCTTTGGTGTTCGGGTCCCAGAGCACGCGCTGCCGCCGATAGTCCTCGATGAAGCCCAAGATTGTTGCGCGCGACCATTCGATGCGGTCTGCGGGCGATGCCAGCGCCGACGGCGACGGCGGCTGCGGCTGCGACTGCGACTGCGCTGCGGCGTCCACAATCAAAGCGATGGCATTGGAATTGGCGTCGAGCTTGTATTGCGCTGCGGTGGCGCTGGCGCTGGCGCCGCTGCTGGACATCGTGCGGAGAAAGTTAACTGTTAAGGAGGCGGTGGTGGTGCTGCTGCTGCTGCGGCTGTGGTGCAATGGGTGGTGCGGCTGTGGCTGGTGCTGGACTTGGGGCTGGTGGTGCGCGAGCGCGCAGGCGACTGCCGGAGAGAGTGCGAGAGAGAGAGAGAGTGTGATAGAGAGGAGCGCAGCAAAGAAGGTAAACGCAACGCAACGCAACGCAAAACGCAACGCGACGTTAAAAAAAAGCGTCCACAACACGTTGCTTTTGACTTTCGACTGAGGCGGCGGCGGCCGCGGCTAGCGGTTGTGTGGCAGAGGAAGCGTAGCAGCAGCAGCAGCAGCAGCAGTAACAACGGCAGCGGCAAGTGTGGCGGCGGCGGCGGCCAAACGGCAGCTCAGCTGCACTTTGTGCGAGAGAGCGCGCGAGTGAGCGATGCACAGTGGTACACAATTCAACTGCAGTTCACCAAAAACAAAAATAAACTAATTTGAAAATATGAAATTCCGTTCAGTTTTATATTGGCAAACTTATCAATTTCAAGCGTTCTAATTATAAACAACTTTTAAATCAATTTTAAGCAATAAATATGCATAAGAGAGTTATATTACTGTTACTCTACAAATTATTATTTGCTTTTGTTTAGTTATCAACTTATTTAACCTACATTTTTATATTTAATATATTTTAAAAAACATTTCCTATTAAAATTATTTGTTTTTACATAACTTGTTTAAATGTACTAATTTTGCTAATTACTTTTTTATTCCTCAGATTTGTTTATATGAAAAACTAAACTTATTTTTATTTAATTATATGCGGTGATTGTTTTTTTAATCCCTTAAAAATTTTTTTCGGATTAACAATTTTCAGGATTTTTTAATGCAAAAAATAAAAGCAATATTAATTCGTTTGCGATCGGATTTTGCTCGCTTTGTGTACCACTGTGCGACGTCGCTTCGTCCAAAATCAACGCAAAGGTGTGCGACTCTGTGTTTGCTGTTTGTGTAAGTGTGTGTGTGTATACGACCAAGCATGTGCGCGAGTATGTCAGTGTGCGTGCGTGTATCAGTGTGTGTGTATGTGTGTGTGTGTGTTAGTGTGCTGGTTGCAGCGGCACGCGGGGGCTTTTTTTCGCTCACTCAACGACTCAGCTGCTGCTGCTGCTGTTGTTGTTGTTGTTGTTTGTTGTTGCTGTTGCCGTTGCTCTGCCCGGAGACCTGTTGGGTTGCTCGCTTGATAATGCGACGCTTTGTTGTTATTGTCGTTGTTGCTGTTGCTGTTGCTGCTGCTGCTGACTGTTTTGGCTTTTCTATTTGTTGCTGCTATCAGCTGTTTTATTGCATTGTTGTTGTTGTTGCCGCAATACATACGTGCGACGTGACGTTGCTGCTGCTGCTGCTGCTGGTAGTGTTGCTGTTGCCACTCGACGTTGACGTTACGATCCCCCGACACGTTCGTTGTTGTTTTCGCCGCTTCGTCGTTCGTCGTCGGTCGTTCGCTGTTGAAATCACGATTTGTACTAATTTCACATATTTAAACTGTGTGTGGCATGCGCGCTGCTCCAAACGGGCCAGTTGCTGTTGTTGTTGTTGCTGCTGCCGCTGCTGCTGCTGTTGGCCGTAAGTTCGTCACTTGGTTTTGTGCTCGCCCCAAACCACCGCCCCCGCCCCACGCCACAAACACCTTCCAATCATGTTGTTGTTGTTATTGCGGCTTTTAGCAGTTTAGCACAGATCATTACAGCTACATCAGAAGCTTTGTCAAAAGCTCCGAATGAGCACAATTCTCTCTTCAAACTTCTTTGCACCTTGTGTCCAAGCACAATAAAGTTCAATACAACTTTTACTATGAATATTTAATTTTTTTCATTTCTTTGTTTATTTTTTTCTTCTATGTTTTCCAATCAAAGGGTATTTAAATTTCGGCACCTCGATCGCAATTAGGTTTTCTTGTTTCGGTTCAGTTTTGTTCGTGTGGCGATCGTTGCTGCTGCCTGCTGCTGTTGCTGTTGTCGCTACCGTCAACGGCAACACGTTGCACAGTGGGCCTGTGCCGATGGGGCTGCTTCTGCGCATGTGACGACCGCTGCCAACAAAATTTAGCTGGCTATTCGTGTAGCACTAAGTGGCGGCCATGACGCTGGATAGGCAAAGTTACGTGTGCTCGTTGAGAATTTGGCTACAAAATACACTGTCTGTATTTATGTATATGGGTGTAGGTGAGTGTATGCTTAATGAATGTGAATGTGTGCTTAGTCTATTCTATGTTTCCACCGAATCCATTTGACAGTGGCAGATGAAGACATTTCTCAGAATTCTGTATTATTATTTGTCTTATTTTTATTTATTATCATATATGCAAATAAAAATTAACGTTGATTTCAGGTGCGCTGCGATTTGGTACCACTGTGCCACGGCAGCTACAGCTGTAAATTTTGTTGCCGTCGTTGAGAAGTTGTTATCGTTGCCGCTGCTCTTGCTGCTGTTGGACGAAGCAGAATAACAAAAACAAAATTCGCAAAAAAGCTTCACAACGCGGTAACAAATTTTGCGAGTCAGCAAAAACTCACAAAAAAAAAAAAACGAAACCAGAAAGAATCAAAAAAGGAATTGCATTTCACGGCAAATTTGGTTGTTTTTGTTAATCAAGGGGCGGGCTTGTCGGTTGTTAGGTTAGTCAAATGCAGGGGGCAAGGGAGCTGTCTGAAAAAAAATATAATAAACACGACAACAGCGACGTCGCTCACGTAGGCAGCTTTGTTTTTGCATTTTGAGTTGACAACTTTGTTACCGCCTGCCGCCGCTCCGATCGATGATCGACATTGATTCGCGTTCGCTCTCTCTCCCAACTTGCGGTATCTCTCTCTTCCCCTCACTCCCACTGCTTTTAATATGTAAGTAAAGTCCTCAACACGTGCAGGTTTTAACTTCGCCGAATTTTGTCGTCGTAAGGCGAATTTACCCACACATACAAATGCAATAACAGAGTTAGAGCTTGTGCAGTTCGCCATGCATTTGTCCGCTCACTACCCCACTCTTTCTACCTTCTCTCTTCATGTCACCTCTAATACTCACAGTATTTTAACATTGCGGAAGCTTTCGTGACTGCTTCTGCTTCTTGCTTTAACTGCTCATTATCAAGCGTCGCTGTCGCTGTCGCTGCCTCTGCCGTCGTCGACTGTGGCAGCGTCATGTTTGCCGCACCTACGATAACGGCATTAAATTGACTTGACGCTCAGCCCGATCCCCTTCCTGTGCCCTATTGAAATACCGCATCGCAGCGCAACATGAACAGCACAGTGAAAGCAACGAAAATGCTGCGACTGCAGCGAGTAGCGCGCTAGCAAAAATTGAATCTGAAATTGGCCCTGACTGCGTCAGGCGCTAACACTACCTCAGTTGACAGCGCTGCCATCGCTTGCGTCGCCGTCAAACGTAAACGTCGCGTTGTGGCGCAAAGCTTTGCATTCAATTTTCGTTTCAAGTTGACAAATTGACGTTCAAAGTTGTTTGCGCAGCATTTCAGTTACAGTTTCAGTTTTGCTGCCTCCGTTTTCCGCTTCCCTCATTCCCAACCGATTCCGCTGCCTGATTCCATTACCGTTGCAATCTTTACACACCCATATCGTCGCCTTTGTCAGTTCTGGTTCCTTATTATATGTATTTTATGATTTTGCACAGTCTTTACGTCCTTTGCTACCTTCAAATGCACGCATTTAAGCGTGTGTGTGTGCGTGGGGACATGCAAGCAATACAATGAGCGGCAAATGTTAGTGGAAGAACAATTAAAAAGCTGTTGTCTGATTATTAATATTATTTATTTATAATTAAATTTAAGTGTATAATTGATTTCGCATCTAATTGCAAACTATTTTTATAGCTTGTTTTAAAAAAATCTCAAATAATATGCAAATCATAGAACGAATTTGCTTACAAAATCAAATTAACACAGTTGAAATAACTTTGTTTGTTTTTTAACGCTTGAAAATAAATAGAAACAAAGACTTAATAAATTAAAATAACGATTGTTTGTATATCAATGCATAGCTGACTGCATATTGAATGCTGTCAGGCACTGTGCAAAATAGAATGAGCTGCTGCTGTTCCTGTTGTTGTTGTAGCTGTTATTGCTGGTTGTCATTGCCAACTAAATTGCATTGAGCTGTCACATTAGAGAAGCAACTCGATATGCCAGTTGCTTGCATCTCGCTTGCTCTCGCCACCTCTGTCTCTCCTTTGCCTAGCGTTCTGCTTGTTCTCCTTTTGCTGGCACTCTTTATGCACACAGCTAAACAGTTTTTATCAATCAACTTTGGAGGTGTTGTTGTCGCCGCTATTGTCGTGGTTGCTCTCCTTGTTGTTATTGCGTGCACTTTAGTTGAAATTGCTGTTGACGTTGACTGTGGAATACATATTTTTTATTTTTATTCAATTTCAACGTCATCATCATCATCATCATCATTATTATTGAGTACATCATTGTTGTTGCTTGCCAGTGTTTGTTTGTGTTTATTTCAATTATGCAGCGTCTATCGTTTATCGTTTATCGCGCCCGGCCAATCCGATTGGATAAGCCACGCAGCTGTCGCGACGTTTAAAGTGCACTTCCTTATGGCCCGGTGGCACCGGTCTTCAAGCCGTCTCCCCACTTAGCTAAATGGAAGTGGGCAATTGTAGCAGAGGCGTCGCCTGGGTAAAGGGGGCGGCCGTTTCACAGCTCCGTTTCGAATTGCAATTGCAATTGCCGATTCCTACAGCCGCTTGGGTGAGCGTTTATTTATTTATTTACTTATTTAGTTTGTGCAACTGATGCGTATCTGATGCAGTTGCGTTTTGCACTCGGCCAGCTCTAACGGGAAGTCGCCGTTGAGTGCGCCCAAAGGAAGTGCATTCGAATGAATGCACATCTGATAAACACAATACCCATAGACAGCTACCGACCCCGATATCGATACCGATACCCAGATGCCAATCGCCCTGAAACCACTTGAGCTTTGCTTAATTAGCGCTTTACACCGATTTCTCGTTCTAAAAGCAAACACTAACGATTCCCAATATCCGCCTCAATATTGAATAGCAACACTATTGTCGCGGAAATTATTTTCAACAGTAACCAGCCAACTTTAGGCATTAAACAATTTTTTTTTGTAAATTTTAAAAGAGAATATTTAGCAACTATTTATTATTTACTGCTTGAGTTGGACTCGAACTTTTTTTTTAATCAATTATTTTCGCCACTATTGAAGCTAATGACTTAAAAATTGGAATATATACTCGTTAATAGTCGCGTCAAATAAAGTCCTAAGATTTTTTGGATACGCCCGCTGGAGGCGTGGCAGATCTTTCAGATATCTAATGCTCAATTTTGTGATGACCTTCTCTAAGGGTTTCATATTTCTTATACTTTCATATTATCTATTATCTATATATATATTATTTTCTCATTTCTTTTTGATGATTTTCTTCAATTACTTATTTTTACCGAAGCATACTAAAAATAAAAATAGATCATGTACAGGATAATTGGTCCTGGTAAGGTTTACAATCTAATTAAATCGATAGGGTTGTTTTGCTTTGATTGTGAACTTAAATAAAATTACACAGTGGAAATCAGATAGAAATTAACTTAAGACATTTATAAAGCCCTGTTTCAACAATTTACTGGAGCTTAGTTTGTAATTAAATCTCTTTTAATGCTCAGCAAACCTCAAGTTCATAAATTTGCTTT
Source organism: Drosophila micromelanica (assembly GCA_004143825.1). NCBI lineage: Eukaryota > Metazoa > Arthropoda > Insecta > Diptera > Drosophilidae > Drosophila > Drosophila micromelanica. The sequence continues at coordinate 30,860 of SCDY01001186.1, forward strand.
CATTGGAACCTTTTGCTGTTGCCTTGTTGCTATGAATTTGGCCGCATTTGATAAACTTAGATTATCAGTAACACGCAAGGGGCACGAACTGGGGGGTGGGAGGTGGTGTGGGGCAGAAGCCGACACACCCACGATTAAGACATTTTGCGGTCATCTTCATGTGTAAACCATTTTGGGCCTGCATATAATTACGTCCAAAAGGCTTTTGGGCGGCTCATTCATCACGCTGCCAACGGGCAAACGGAAAGTATCTCAGAGATTGTTAGCACTTGGGCCGAGAGTGGGCGTGCCGCGAGGGAGACAAGACAAGAGTTATTTATGTTGGATAGCAGCGGCAACTATTAAAAGTAACTACTTAGCAAACACTGAACACCGACCACCAAAACAGCCCCGTTCCAGAAAGTTTTTCGGCAAAGTGCCATTTAGTTAAACATTTTGACACATGATAAATGAGTCCTAGAAGCCGACAACCCACCATTAGGTCGGACATATGTTGAGCTCTACACTATCCTCATGCTGCATGCCATTCTTGATCTGGTGCTTTCTGGCAATTAAAGTGCCATTGGTAACCCATAAATAGTATCTATAAAGAAAGCACTAACATGTAAATTTCTGGACGGAGTCCACCCATTCGTAGGACCTCCTGCCTGACCTCCGCACAACAGCAGCCAACTGAAAAGAGAGAGAGAGAACTCATTAAATAGAAAGCATTTATTGCGTATCTAGATACAGCTGCAGATAGTTATATATATATATTTATATAGATACAATCCAGCATGTCGGTAATAGAATGTCAGGAGCAGCTGACGCGACGGGAGCTGGGTTCCGCAAGAGGGTGCGAGATTGAATGACTGAATAAATGAATGAATGACTGAACGAACCGAGCGGTGGCCAGCTTCATGAATGGCGTCGTGGCAAAGTGCGATATCAGGAGTCAAAGTTTGAAGCAGTCCAAAAAGCAGCATCGTAAAAGTCCTCGTCGCCTGTCGACAGGAAGGTCATTTAAGTTTTAATGATAGAGTTGTGTGTGCGCCAGTGTGAATAGGAAGGAAGGATGCGCCATGGGTAATGTAAAAGTTGCGTCCCAGAACTTGCGGTGCTATCTACAATCCGGGGGTAGTTCGTTCCGCCCAGCTACAGTTGATGATTGCTTCAAGAACTAAAGCGGATGGGTGGGGTCTGTGGAAACTTTGATGGATAAATTGAAGAAGGGGGGAAAATCAAACCGCGCACTCTTTCTATTTGAATTACAGGCTCTTAGTTCGCATGAAAACAATACTTCAAAAGCTAGCAAAACTTTGCTCTAATGTGACTAAAATACAACTGAGTTAGGAATTGTTTTTACGCTTTCAGCGGGTGTTTTCAGATGAATTACGATGGGTTCAGTAAAGATTCTCGTGGTAAATCTGCCGGGTATACCGTTTATAGGAGTTGAAACTATCCCAAAAATTGAATAGGTTCTTTTTAAAAAAATATCTTTATAAAATTTGAGGAAAATTTAGTTCTTATCGGGGTTCTACAATTTAGAGTTATTTAATAGCACAATTAATTTAGCATAAAATAAGCAAAACACAGGGTATTTTAGCATTGACCCCCTTAGTACAAAACATTCAGGTTTGAGTTTGAGTTTTTACAACATTTCACTTCGGATTTTGATAATAATCAGGGCTTTTAACAAACGGCCATTCTTTGAGCAAGGCTATAACTGGGCTTTTAGTCTGAGCCAGGCTGAAGTCCCTTCCACCTTGTTGTATTTAACTGCCGGCACTCAGAGATCCTTTGCATATTTCAAATCAAGTCGTTTTTTTCCAATTGATTGCACATTGATAAAAAGTTATTATGCTGGATACATTTCCTGTTAATTGAATGCGGGAAACAAATGCTGTCAAAGGGCGTGCTATTTGCATCTCTAAAGCGGGGCAATTGACGCCGATTTGGACCAGCTCGCACTCGGTATCATTATCGGGCGACGCTATCGCCCAGAATCATTTGCCTGACTGTTTCACGCTAACCCTCGACGCTTTGCGTAATATTCAGCTCCTGCTGCGTTTTATTATCCCCTCACCCCATACCAAAGACGGGCCAAAGACCTCTCCCCGGTACCCGGTCCCTGCTCGGGCGCACAACACTTTTGCGTAATAAGTGTATTTACTTTGTGCGAGAGTGTTTCACGGTGTGTGTGTATGTGTGTGTGTATAGTGTGTGTGTGAAAGGAATGAAAATGGCTTTCGTAATAATGGATTTCATTAAGGCCATGCAGGACAATGAAGGACTCTGCGTAGGTCGCTCGCTCAGATGCTGTGTGTGTGCGCGCGTGTGTGTGTGTGTGTGTGTGTGTGTGTGTGTGTGTGTGTGTGTGTGTGTGTGTGTGTGTGTATGTGTGTGTGTGTGTGTGGACGCCAATTCAAACTACGCCATGCGTAACAAATAAATTCATTAAGCGCAGCCAATGCCTCGTCCAAAACATTATCATCAACGCAACGGGACGAGGGGGTAGACAGAAGTAGGCAGAAATAGCGGGGTCTGCGGTAGGGGAAACCGTAGAACCGGCTGACTGAATGATAATAACAAAAGCCGCTCGGCTTGGCACGCGTAATTAAGTTGCATGTTCGAATGTGGCCGAGTCCACGTCCAAAAATACTCAAGTCGTCCTCCGCTCGACGGTTTTTGTGATGCGAAAGCGTAGCATCCGGTACCGCTGCTCACGGACCTCACCCAAACCCAAACCCCACCTGCTCGTCCCGTTATTCAAATGATATTTATGCCAGTTTTGCGCACGCCCAATGTTTACGATTATGGGCCGCCAGGATCGGGCCGGGGTTGGCTCCGTGACCGGGATTAACGTAAAATTGTCAAGTATGCATCTCAGTGGCAAGCTGCTGTTGCTGCTTGTACTTCTTCTTCATTGCCAGTTGCGGACTGTTCCGGTGCGACGTTTAATTAAAATGTATATGAGTTCTGCGCAGAGGGGGGGCTGCGGGTTGAGGAACGCCACCACAGAGCAAAAGGTACGAGCGCTTCATAAATTTCAAATTAATCAATGGGCTTACGAAAGTTGTCCTTGTCGCTGTTAAAATTGCATTTGTCTTGTTAACCAGCGCCGAAAACGACTCTCCGGACTTACGGGCGAATTGAAAGTAATGCGTGTCCCTGGCCCCGAAGTATTAGATACATAAATTCCTGAACCTTCATCTCACCCGACGTTTGATCTATGCGATGGGGCTGTGAGCTTGGAATGTAGCAGGTGATGGCAACAGCTCGATTCGTAAAACCGGGGGAGTTGGCGGGGTTGGGGCTGGTATAAAGAAAACATCTTGCAAATTGTCGCACAGTTACCGAAAGTCTAATTAATTGTTTTATAAGAGTTTGTGGTGAAGTCCCCAATGTAACATTCTCTGTTTAAAGTTACTTTCAAGCTTCAAATTAAATTTAAGATTATATGTCTATAAATTTGACCGCCAAAATCATTGTAATTAAACCAAATGCAATTGAAATTATAAATTTGCATTTCTAAATTTTGAATTATGTTTTTTCAAAAGTGGGCACCAAAAATTTCAATAAAATTTGATTTTCAAAAATTCGTATATTTTGAATGTATAAATAATTTATAGGAAATCGGTTCAGTTTTGACAAAGTTATGGGAGTTTGATATATAGGAGCTATGGATCTGAGAACTTTATATGTTAAGATTTTTGTCGATTTTGACATGATTTTTGACCAAAAATTTGACCCCCTCAGAATCAGCTTAAACGTTGTTTTTCATACTTTTTATAATGACCAAAATCGATTAAAATCAATAATTCACAATTCTAAATTTTGAAAAAAAAATTTTTTTGAAAATACACAAGGGGGGGGGGGGGTATATGATTTTTCCAACAAATCAAAAAAATTTTATTTTTAAAACTGCACATATTTTAAATGTAGAATCGAGCTAAATGAAAAATCATGATCAAAATGCCATCAAACATGAAAATCGGTTCA
>SCDY01001187.1:0-36528 GCA_004143825.1 Drosophila micromelanica
AATTTTTGTTTTTAATCGACTGCATTCGTCATAATTAGCATAAAAAACAACATTTAAGCCGATTTTGAGATGGTCAAATTTTTGGTCAAAAACCATGTCGAAATCGACAAAAATTTTGACATGTAAATCTCTCGGATCCATAGCTCCCATATTTCAAACTCCCACAACTTTGTCAAAACTAAAGCGATTTTCATGTTTGATGGCATTTTGGTCATGATTTGTCCTATAAATTGATTCTACATTCAAAATATATCCATTTTTGAAAATAAAATTTTTCGACATTTTTTGACAAAAATCATGTACTTCCCCCTTGTGCATTTTTGAAAAAAAAATATTTCAAAATTTAGAATTGCGAATTTTTGTTTTTAATCGATTGCATTTGTCATAATTAGCATAAAAAACAACATTTAAGCCGATTATGAGATGGTCAAATTTTTGGTCAAAAATCATGTCAAAATCGACAACAATTTTTACATGTAAATCTCTCGGATCCATAGCTCCCATATTTCAAACTCCCACAGATTTGTCAAAACTGAATCGATTTTCATGTTTGGTGGCATTCTGGCCATGATTTTTCCTGTAGATTGATTCTACATTCAAAATATATTAATTTTTGAATAAAAATTTTTTTTATTGCATGATTTTTGACCAAAATATTAACCATCTTAGAGTGAATTTGAAAATGACGATTGATTAAATTGCGTATATAATCAAGCAATGTAAATAAATGGATTTTTAATGAAATGCGGCAAATAACTTATTTATATTCAACAGTTGGCAACGCTTGCAAAGATAATACTCGAATCTAATATTTATATTTATATAGTAGCAGTGGACTATCCACGGGCAATTCCATTGAAAGTGGCCACATCAAAAGGAAGTTTTGTGCGCCCAGCCATTTTGGCAACTACATAAAATCAACATAATTATAACAAATTAGGTAAATAACTTATAAGGCAGTGAGAAGATTGCCAGGAGGGGGGCAGAAAGAAGCCGTACTTTAACAGCAATGTTGGCTAATTGGAAACGCTTAAAATGCCGTCCTAAAAGCAGGCAAAACTTTTTGCTTTAACTCATTTCAAAGTAATTTACCGCAGCCCGAAACCAAAACAACTTTCTGAGAAGGAGGGGTTGGTTAGGGGGAGGGGGAGGCGGGTGGGAGGGAGTACCGACTACATAGTTAACATTTTATTGGTAACCAAAAATGTTACACATCGATTTTAGGCGGCTGCTTGTTATACACTGTAAAAAGGGTTAGATTAGTTTTGATGTCATTTAAAAATTTTAATTAAAGCTAACAAAAAAATTTGTTTTTAGGAAAATCAGAAAGTCAAATTTATCAAGCAGAATAAAGAAGTTTCTTTTAAAGATTAAACTGAAAATTCAAAGAAAAATCTATTATTCACAAAAATCTGTAATTCTTAAAGAAATTACATTTTTAAAGCAATTCCAAAAAAAATCAATTTTCAATAAAAAAAATTATATTCTTCACCTAGTTTTAACACTTCGAACAGAGTATGGCGCAGTCAGGTGCGACGCTCGCGCTTCTTCTTCTTCTACTGCCTGCTACTGAACTAAAGTGTTTTCGATGTTAGCTGGCTTTGTGGCCAGGCTCATAACAACAGCAGCAGCAACAACAACAACAACAACAACAGCCACAAAACAAAAACCACAACAACTTTGGCTATAAAATGGCTTCACAACGGTTGAGGGCCAACTAAATTGCAATTATTGCGTTGCGTCGAAAAACTTTACTGGCCAAAATTGGCAGGCAACACGAATTTGAGCCGTGCAATTGTAACTCAATTTAATTTGCATCGCAGGTTAAACGCCTCACAATGGGCATTGGACTGCTGCGCGGGACAGAGGACAGCCGTCCCCTGGTGCACAACACCTGCTCCTCCTCGCAGAACTCCGGCTCGTCGCAGACCATCTCCGACGGCTATGTGAACGAGGCCATCTGTGAGCCGGACAAGTATGTGGCCAGCAAATTTGGCGACTCCTGCCGGCAATCCCTGACAGCCCTCGAAACGGCCACGCATCGCTTGCAGTCGGAGCTGCCCAGCAGCAAGAAATATCTGCGGGAAACGTGCAGCGGTGAGTGTGAAATGAAAATCGCACGACAAAATCCACGCGATTGGGTGTAAAATGGGTGAAAGTTTAGTTTCCATCAAAATGTTTGCTCAATTCAATTTAACGCCTTGTTTTCATTCGAAAACTAAAATACGAATTTAAAAACTTTTTGTAAAATTCCACTTATAAAATGATTGAAAGTTTTGTGCCCTTTCCTTAAATCCACAAAAAAATTTAAAATTTCACATATAAATTACAAAATATTCCATGTCAATTTTGCGTGCTGTAGAATTTTAAGAGCTGTTAACAACATACACAGAAATAATTCTACAGTCTTGCGACTTTATGTTAACTACATTTTAGACCCCTCTATGCGATTCTCAAAAATTCAAGGTGTTTGGTGTTTTCAGTGATCTCTATGTGTGTGTGAGTGTGTATTTGTCAAAAGTTATATTTGAACAGTTGTGTTTTTTTATAGGCAAGTAGCTCTCACTAACTCCCTCTCTCAAGTTTTTAATCTCTCTCTCTCTTTTGCTTAACTCTTTCCCTATTCCGCTCTGTTATCCTTTTACTCTGTACTCTCTCTCTCTTACTGTCTCGCTCTTTTACGCACTTCTCTCTTTCTTACTCTACCCCTTTCTTTCTTTCTCTTTATTTTACCTGCCACATTGTCTCTCTCTCTCTCTTTCTCTCCCTCTCTCTCCCCCTCTCTCTCTGCATTAGTGTTGTAAACAAAAGACCCATGAACTGGCTAATACCAGCTAATATTATTATTGCTAGTTTTAACACATTTAATAAATAAAATATTTTGTATTTATAATTTGTTTTATGTCACCAGCCAACTCCAGTCCGAAGCTGTTTGCGGCGAATTCACCGTTGCGCCTGGACAACCTCAGCCTGGCCGAGCAGCAGGAGCTGAAGGGCGCCGCCTGGTACCAGGCGGGCATACCCCGGGAGATCTCACTGGAGGTGCTGTCACGGCAGAGTCCGGGCGCGTTTCTGGTGCGCCAGAGCAGCACCAAGCCGGGCTGCTTTGCGCTGTCGCTGCGGGTGCCGCCGCCGTCGCCCCGCGTCGCCCACTACCTGATACTCCGGACGCAGCGCGGCTACAAGATCAAGGTGCGTAAAAAATAGTCGTAAAAATTTTACGGATTTTGATTGACTGATTCGATGGTTTTTATCTGCACAGGGCTTCACCAAGGAGTTCAGTTCGCTGCGGGCGCTGATCACGCATCATTCGGTGATGCCGGAGCTGCTGCCCGTACCGCTGACGCTGCCGCGTCCGGCGCACGTGCGCGCCCAGACGCAGGCTTACGGGAACGGCGGCAGTGGGGATTTTGAAATGTACGGCTCCCTGAACGATTTTCGCAAAATGATGGCCGATTTGAATGTGTGACCAGGCGGGCGCGTCTAATTAATTAAGTAATTATGTCACACTGATTGAATTAAGCGAGAGTCCCGCAGACGCATGGTCCGACCCCTGTCATGTTCGGCTCTGTTGCCTGTCTGTCTGGGCTGCAGGATAACAGGATAACAATCTGTTTAATTTGCTTAATTGGCTGTGCTGGCGGTTGACGTGGCGACCAAACGTAAAATATCTCACACACAAAAAAAACAACAACAAATAATAAAGCCCCAAACACACAAAAAACAAGTTGTAAAAAATTTATAACAAAAGCTCCAGACTAGGCGCAAAAAACATAACTGAGCTCAAAATGGGTTCAAAAAAATAAAATATAAATTATAAAAAAATTCTCAAAATATGCAATATAAAACCAATATGAATATTGCAATTATTTTTGAACATTATTTTTTTCTTAATTTGCAATTGCGTTTGTCGCCACATATGGCATGCAAATAAGATTAAAATGTAAACGGGGATTTTCATTTGTGTAAATGAAACAAACGAATCAGCAGCTCTGATGTTGATTTAGAGAAAAAAAGATGCATTGTCAGTTCTAGCGCAATCTATAGACGTATTTAATAAAAAAAAACAATGCAAATTTTAATATGTAAATGTTAAAGAAAAAAAAAGAGCTAACAATTAAACGTGGTGTAATATTTAACAAATTAAGTAGCTAGGTTTATACAACAAATAATGCACTTGATTTGCTTTATACTGTTTGTAATTGCTGTAATAAATAACATATAATGAAAATATACCTAAATGCATTTTTTTAAATCCTAACGGATGCAACTGTTTCTTAGTGTTTTACAACACTTAAGAAATATCACCGTTAACATATAACAATATAACAATATATAATTAAATTTCAGTTACGCAAATGCTTATAAAACAATTTAAAAAAATATACAAATAACTAACCTTTGCTTATTTTATAAATAAACAAACAGTTTTATTTTAAAACAACCGCCATGCATAAAGTTAAATCAGCTGACTGACGAGGGCTGCACTGCAAAAATCAAAACAACTTACTATTTGATATACAACAACTGGTCACACCCTTGCACATCGATAACAACCTCACTATCGATATGAACTATCGTTGGTCAGAAACATTTGCGAAACTCGAAAAAAGAATGTTAAAATAAAAACAATGTTAAGCTTAACAGAAGCAACATAACCACCGAACGAGTAGGGCGCAACATCGGTATTGGTGCTCGTTCGTCGAAATTTGTTTAAATATAATAACTTAAGCAGCGAGACGATTGCGCTCAGTGGTACGCCGGCTGCTCGAAGAGAGAGTTCGCATTTTGCGGAAGAATTAAGAAAGTGTAGCGCGTGCGTTTAAAAGGCTAAAACAACAGCAATACTAAAAAGTAAATGCATAATTAGTATTTAAACGCATTTATCTAGCATTAATAAGATTAGCCGTGTGCGTTATTTGTTAAATAAATTAGATAGTGTCTCGTGTATCTCAGTAAGTGTGTGTGTGTGTTTTGTTGCTCTGGCGGCGAACAGTAGATATTTTGCTTTTGCTTTTGCTTTTTTGCCACATGTATTTTTATCGTATTTGTGTACTTTATCGATTACGTCGGCGCGCTCAACATAAAATGAGAGGCAAAAACAGCAAAGATGAAAGCCCAAATGGGCGAGAAGATGAATGTGAAGCGAAACGCGTGTTTCTTCTTCATCTCTTTTATTTTTTGCCAGGGCAGCGCAGTCGGCACTTGGTGGTGTGACAACATAAAACAAATGCACACACACGCACACGTTTACACAAATGTATGAGCATATGTATGTGCATATGTATTTAAAATAAACGGCAAAAAAATGTTCACTAGAAATTTTTGAAAGCGCTGGGCCGCGAAAAAAACCGGATATGATACTCTAAAGCTAAGCTTACAGCAAATGAAATGAAATTAAATTACCTGTGTATGTGTGTGTGTGTGCCTGCGTGCCAGTATGAATATATGCGTGTGAGTGTGTGTGTGTGCCTTCGTGTGCGTAGCCAAATTGTCGCGTGTCTGGCATGCAATTAGGCATTCAAAAACGTACATGCACAAATGTTTTTATATACATTTCACATTATATATGTATGTTATTTTTCATTTATATTATAAGTTTTTTGTGGTTGCACTCGCTGCAGGCAGCGGCACCTGCTGGCGTTTTTATGTTTTCGCATTCCGCTTTGTTACACTTTTTTTTTATGTAGTCGGCTTTAAGTTTTTTTTTTTGTCTTTTGTCCGCACGAGACCTGCAACTGTACGATTGAGGGAATGAATGAATGAACCCCAATGTAGCCGCCAGACTGGCGCGCGCCTTGTCCAATTGTTCCTCTTTCTCCTTGCAGCTGCCCCCTTCCAGTTTAGTTTCTTAGTTTTAAGCACACGCGCGACATGTGCATTGAGGGCGGAGAAGCTGCGACTGGCGAAGGTGTGAAATGCGGAAGAAGAAGAAGCCGCCGCCATTCATGAATGAGTTGCACTTGTGCGTGTGTATGTGTGTTGAGAGAGCGCCAAGCTCACTCACACGTTCAATTGTTGGACTCTCTCTTTGACTCTCTGTCTGACTCTCCCACACGGTGGCTGTGTTTATGCAAAATCAATGGTGCTCATCTCCAAGAACTGAAAGGTCACTTAGAAAACAGACAAAAAAAATTAATTCGACAAAAACGCGCGCTTTCTATTCGATTAATGCAGGCCAAAGTTTAATGTCAAGACGTTTTTAAAAATTGTAGCAAAGATTATGAAAATACGAAATAAATATAAGAAAAACAACAAAAATATTTTGTGCATGCCTGTCATTTGTTTGATAAGAAACACCCTCTAAAATGTATCTTGTATTGTTTTTCGATCTCTGTAGAAACTCGCAGCACACACTAAAAGCTTTACATAGACCCAAAACAAAAAAAAAAAAAAAAAACAAAACAAAAACCTCACACAACACAACATTAAAGAACAGTCGCCAAAATGATCAACATGGACATTAGCGTAACGCCCAACTATTCCTATATCTTTGATTTCGAGAACGATTTCATACATCAGCGCACAAGGAAATGGATGCTGGAAAACTGGACCTGGGTGTTCTACTATTGTGGCATTTACATGCTTGTCATATTCGGTGGTCAGCATTTTATGCAAAATCGACCGAGGTAAGTTTTTGTGCACATTTAATTAAATATATATAAGTACATATTATAAACATGTGTTATTTATCTGCTTTTCAATTTTTGCTTGCATTGCGCAAAACAACTTTCGTTCTCTCTATCTCTCTCTCTCTCGTTTAACCTTTATTTTGCATCTTTTGTAAAAATTTTAACTGCTTGTGACATTGCTCAATGTCTGTCTTGTCTGTCTGTCCGTCTGTTAGCTGCAAAAACCGTCAAGATTCGGAGACCTTGAACCCTCTCCAGCTGCGCCTGAATGGTTCTTCTTCTTCTTCGTACTTTTTGTGTCTTTGCTTTCCAAACAATTTGGCGCGTGTGCCTCTGTCTTCTTCTTACCCCACTTTGTTTTTGAATAAGTGGAAATCAAAGTACTTTTATTGATTGCTTTCTACGTAGTGTGCGTTTAATGAAATTTTAATTTATACACACTTAAATTTTCTTGAATATTTAAAATAGTTAATTAAAAGTCTTCGCGAGCAGCTCCGATTTCAATACACGATTATTCCAATTGGAAAGAACCTTCTTTAATCAAAGTAAAAATTTTAATATTTATGAAATTTTTATATTATACCAAACCTTGTTATTTTATTAAAATATATAATGCTTTCAATAGGCGCCTTGCGGAGAGTTAAGCAAAAATTTGTATTTTAAAGTAGTTTAAAAGAGAGAAAAATTTTTTTTGAAATTGTTTTCAATGCTAGCTTAAAAGTAAAATTTCAAGTTTACAACTTTTTTGTATAATTACTTTTAACTTATATTAAACATATAAAATTTATGTTTTACTAAACCAATTATTTATTTAAATTTATTTTTTTGATAGACACAAATTTCTGATAAATTATACTAATTATTTATACTCATCTTAAAATTAGGGAATTACCTGATTTTACGTGTGAACCTGAAGGTCCAGAGTTATTTTCCATCTTTAAAAATTGTTTAACAATTTAATTTTAACAATTTACACTTGTTATTATTTCTTATTTATACTAGAAATGTCAAATTATGCAATGTCAATTATGCATTTTATGCATTATATTTATTTTCGTATTAGTCTGTCAGCCGCTTTAGCCAGAATTCAATTGGCCAGGCCCACACGCTGACTTCATTCTATCGCATGACGTTTACAGCAACAAATTAAACAAAGAGCCACAGCAAATTTGCTCAGAACACTGTCTGTATATATATATAAGTATATATATATGGTATGCAATTTCATTAGAATCCCGTCCAGCTGTTGTTTCTACCATATTACTTATACGTAATTATAATTAGTTTTGCCTTACCGATTATATAACAAACTGCTGGCAGTTAATCTTCAGGTGCCGTTACTCCCTCGCTCATTAGAATTTCTACATTGCCACGCCTACAGGGCAGAAAATTATAGGCAATCCTCAAACATGGCTTAGAGCAGTTAAAGCCATATTCTGTATTGTAATCAGGCTCTTTGTGTTTAGATTTTGCAAGCAATTCAAAGCAACAACAACAAAATTGCATGTCAAATTCAACTGCAAGTTGTCCGCTTTAAACAGCAAATTTGACTGCGATTATGTAATTCAGTTTCTCTAATTTACATTAAGTTGGCCCGTTTGGCAATTGACGGGCGACATGCCAACTTTAGCTGCACGCCATATATACATATATATATATATTTCATCGAGTATATAAAGTTTGATATTTACAGCTATTTATTGATATACAAGAATTTGTTTCAGTCAAAAATTTGTATCTAAACTCGTTAAAATTGACATTTTCAGCAATCCACTTATTTTACCCACAGAAAGGCAAATTTCCCTAAATATCTTAATCGATTATTACAACATTTTTGGTATACTAGTTTAAAAGCAAAATAGTCTATCTTTGAAAATAAGTTTTCACACAATAGTTTTCCTTTATTACATAAATATAATAATTTCTAAAAAAAAATCTGAGAAACACGTTTTTAAAGCAATATTAAATATATTTTAAAATAAATATAATTGTTTAAAATTGTTAAATAAACTCTTCTCAAAATATTTGAAATAAATAATTTAATAATATCAAACATTACTTTAACAAATTTTATGTAAATTAAAAGCTTTTGGACTTCAAAATGAAAATAAAATCTTCTAAAATCTATTATTCAGCCTAAGAGTGAAATTTTGCACACCAATTTATCAATCATCAAATATAGTTTCATTTATATATAGATTTTTACTCTATATGGCACACACAGCTTTTATTAGACCATCTACAATGTACAATATATATTCTATATCTATTATAGAAACCGACTGCAATTTCCATTGCCTTTCATTGAATTCACTTTCTTATCGCAATTATTACGTCTGTCTGTTCATCGATAAATGTAGGCGGCATTTTTAACGCAGCTCATCAATTCTTGCATTGAATCAAAAATCGCCTACTTATATAATATGGCCAACACGTGTCGTTGCCCACACTTGAGACAACAACCTACGCGAGCGAGATTGTCGAAACTATCTCAATATATAGGGGCTAGGGGCTTGGCTCTCTATCTAACAAAAAATCAAAAATCACAAAAAAAAAACACATTCCAAAATAAGTAAATTTGTTTAGCTGTTGTTGTTGCTTTACACTTTAAATGCCGTTTCAATATTGACACACGTGGAAATTAACTTGGTACATCTAAGTGTGAATGCGGCCAAAGGGCAACCTCTATAAAAAAAAACAAAAAAAACTTACAAAAAACTTAAAAAATGGAAAGTTAAACACGCTTATTTTTTACGCTTCGCACTGAGATCATCTTTAGTGTATTATTTCGTTTCACCTTTTTGGTCAGACTTCTGACGGCAAATCTGTGCCAAATTCTGATTTCTAGCTCAACGACAATATATAGACTCACATATACATTTAACAAAACGTTATCAGCTTTCAACATGTGGTACACGCTCTTATCAGGAGAATTCAACACAGGCAAAAAAATACAGAACATAAAGCAATACCAGGGTGCTGTCGTAATTGTTTATGATATCATTTACCATGATTCACCCATAGGGGTAAAAATTATATAGTAATTTGATCACACATTTCAAACAAAAACCCCAAATGAAAATAAAAAAAATTCGCACAGTAAAATGTACAGAGATTGCTCGCAAAATGTGACCTTGGCCAATTAGTGTTAAAAAATCTATTTCGAAAAATCATATATATTTATAGAGTGGCAAGGGTGGATAAAAGTAATATGTTAAGGGCTTGCTGCTAAATTGTAGCCTTGGACAATTAGAATTAGAAAATTGCCACAATAAAATATTATGTACAGTGGTTACTTTGAATTAAAATTTAAAAATTTCAGTTTTTCACTATAAAGTTTTTTTTTTAAATTTTTTATATATTTAAAAAAATTATATTCTTTATAATATTATACTTTTCTGAAAGTAAAAAAGATTTTTTTCAGATTTAAAAGAAATATATTTCTTTAGATAAGTTTTTAATTCAATAAAAAAAAAATTTAAATAAATGTTTCCATTTCTAAAAGAAATATATTTCTCTCAATATTTCTATGTTTAAAATTATAAAATACGGTTTTAAAAAAATTTGTTTTATCGATATTTCAAAAAGCCTTTCACCATTCCTTTTTAATAACATTTGCAGAAAATGATTCTAACTGGTTTAGGCCCTATTCAATGAAAACAAAGTACAAATAATAAAAGACTATATTTTAAATTGCATGTTTTCTACAGATTAATTACACAGAATTTTTCTAATTTTTATACTCGTGTTGAAAATTTAATTAAGTTTTACTGTACAATTATCTGAAACCGTGTAATTACTATTTTTAATCATGCATTATAATTTCCTGTTTTTAAAGGAAATTGAAAATTTATGTAAATGTGTATTATGTGAGTTTTAGTTATTGGGTGACCACTGTATTTACATATAGTTTTACACTCGTTTTCCACTTGGAGAGTCAATTCAAAGTCATTTAAATACGGCACAAGTTTGCCCCACAAGCGAGTGCAACCAAACACATGTCCAATTGGAATTACGTATAAACGTAACACACACACACACGCACACACACACACGCACCCGAGTGAAGAGGAATTTGTGGAACTGTGGCACAACAACATGCCAAAAGTGGGTGTGTCTCTTGGTCGCTTGGCAACAACAGCCAGCCGGTTGGGGGTGGTGGGAGGTGGGAGGTGGGAGGTGGGAGGTTGGGGCAGTGTGGCAGGACATTCAATTGCCAGTTGGCAACATTGTTGCACGTTTACACTGGCCAACATGAAATGCTAATTGGCCGCCTCAAGCGCAACTATAAATAAATGCTCGAGAGCAAACATTGTAATTGCCATAAGAGGCAGCAAAACAAAAAAAAAAGTAAATATAAATAATAAATAAATAAATAAATCCAAAGGCAAAAACATATTTTTGCAGCTTGGTGTGCGGCAACCTCGGCGCGTGTTGCGTGTATGCGAATTGATGGGGGCACAGAATCTAGAATCTAGAAGCATACGACATACACACTGCGCGTGGGCGTGGACGTGGGCGTGAGGAGCCAAATACACACACACACACACACACACACACACAGCACGTCTCTATCTATATATGTATGTTGTTGTCTGTGGAGCACGTTGGGCTCAAAGTTTATAACCATATACGGGGGAGCTGGCAAATTTTTAAATTATATCTAATTTTGCCAGCAAGTCTCGACAATCACATTTTTAACTTAAGTTATGTTAATTCCACTTAAGTTACAACAAGCTGCTTTATTGTTTACATACTATTTTCTATTTAACGTGCGCCTTTTGTTTTTGCTATTAAACAACGGAAAAATTCCTTTTATTATATATCTAAAATTCAATTAATATCAAACTGTTTTTGTTTACTAGTTTGTTGAATAAACAAATTTTTTCCACAGTTTAGTTTTGATAAGATTGAAAAATATGTGAATTAATTAACAATAATCGATCATTTTTGGCATCGATAATTTTGCGGCAAATTTGCAGACGCGTGTTGAACAACGCTGTAAAACTGAAGCTAACATTTAAAAAAGAAAACCTATTTAACGCTTGACCTTGAGAAAGTCGAGTAATGCCAGATTTTGTAACTGTATTAGCATTTTAAAAACGCTGAGTAATTGTAAATAAGTTGCCACTGTAGAAAATTTTTGTATTTCTGTGCCAGCTTACAATGAAAACTAAACAATAATAACGCTTGTTTACTACATACATATATATAAATATATACAAATATGTGAACAAAATAATAAGACACGCACACGCTCACCCCATAAATATCCCCCTCTTAAAAGCTAACCCTTTCCCAGGCAAACAATGAAAAATGTCCTTTTATGTCCGCTTCACACGCAAGCCGAAAAATACAAATTCCCCCCGCGCGCACAGTGTCTGAAAACTGTTTAAACTTTGCTGCAAATAATTATTCGGAACTGCCCAGCTCATATTTAGTTAGGCGGTAAAATATTTTATATAGAAGTTATTGTGTAAGACATGACGTGTCGAGTGGGCGTGTCAGCAAAATAATTGCCTAAAAGCCGCTTGTAATTACACGCGACAACAGCTACCATAACGGTTATATTTATGTTTGGCTTTTGTTATGCGCAACAATTGCAAACAACAGCAACAACAACAAATGCAGATGCAAAGTTTAAAGGCGTTGAAATCTGTGAATAAAAGTGAAACTTTAAAGCTTTACTTGACTTTGAATTTCGGTGATTTCGATGGGTAGGCGCAATAAAAAAAACAACCGTTAGTGTTGACAACTCACACGAGCAAAGAGATAAAAAGAGAGCGGAAGAGAGAGAGAGCATCTTACTAAAGTGTGTCATTCAAATATTTACGACAGCAGCAGCCGAAAACGTAATCAAAGAAGAAATTCAATTCTGTTTACCTGCAACTCCATCTCCCTCCCTTCCTCTTTCTCTCTCTCATACGCATACGCTCTCTTTGCTTGCAGCATCTGAACGATCGCCAGAAATCACGCCACATTTACACTTTTACTTTCGACATAGTTTCATCTTGTGTTTATCTTTTGGGTTACCTTCTGCAGCACCTGTGCGCTTTACTTGAATTCTTCATTTATTCGCATTGCTGACCTTTAAATTTCGAAAGCTCTCTTCCAAGATAAGAGAGTGAGAGCGTAATTGAGAGAGCAGAAAGTATTAAACAGTCACTTCATGCGTTTGTAATCTAAGAGCGCTCATCAAATCGCAGTTTTTGATGTCAAATGCTTATCCCAAAAGTTAAAGATGCAATTAAGTTATCGTTTGGCCAGATTACACAAGTCCAAAAATAATATTTTGGTCAATAGGTCAGACTCAGACGAGCATAATAATTATGTATGGACAAATTAAAAACGAATATAATAAAAAATACACATCAAAACAAAATTGACAGTAACTAAAACGGGAAACCGCAAAAAGTGTTGCAATGCAACAACAACAAAATGTTGGCCAAATTAAAATGAGAGAAACACAAAAATTGAAACGCGTCAACAGCGAGGCAATGTTGCGAATTTGTGGCCCAAAGGCAAACAAAACAAAAGTGCAAAGCAGCCATAAACAGACATACAAAATATATATAATATACATATATATTTATGTAAGTGTGTTTTTGGAACTGCACAAATCAAGCACAAAAAAAAGTTACCAAAAGCAAACAAAATAATCAAGCATTTGATTTCGTTCGGTCGGACTCTGCTCTCTTCGCTCTCTCTCTCTCTTTTTGTTTACAGTCTCTGGCTTGCATAATCTGTAAAAAGTCCAGTATTGCAAAATCTGGTTTAGTGCCAACTTTGTGGTCTGTGCTCTCAATTCCTCTCTTACTGTCAAAGAGAGAGAGACGAGCTTTGCTTTGTAAATTTTATTTTGCTCTTGCAATTTTATTTTTTGCTGCCCCCACAAAGTGAAAACTGACACTGGAATTTAGGGTTCCCCCGGCTCTCAAACCTACCTCACTCGAAAAGAAAGTTAACTGTTACGTCGTTAAGCATCCATTTATCGGGCAGATCGCTTCACCCGAAATGCCAGCAGCAAACCGGACGCAAAGTAGGCGCCGGTCCGCCACACAAGCATCTCAACCGGGGACGACCTGTGCCCTAGCAAAAATTGAGCTTCAAAGGAACAACCAAAAACTTGGCTGCTCCCCTGCCTAGAAGCCAAACTGCCAAGCGATTAGCAAGGCCTATTGGTTTTCCTTACTCATTATGTTTTGGCACGAATTGCATAGAGTTGCAATTCTGCGACTCATGTGCGCAGCGCTAAAACCGTTTGGGAATTTTAAGGGTTGCAAAATGTTAAAATTCTCAACAGCAACGTTGACGTCTGCCAACAAATTCGCCCTGCCTTAACTCGTTCTATTAAACGTAATTTGTCTGTATTTAATGTTTACATAAATTATATTAGGAATCTAGATAAAAGTTGGTGTTTTTAGCACCAGCTGCAAATTAAACGTTTCCACTCGCCACAAAATCAGCATACGCAGCCTAATTGTTCATTTAACGCATGTCTGTCTGTCTGTGTTTCTTATCTGTGACAATTTAGCGCTGTGATATTTATGTGTATATATATAGTATATTATATAGACGTTGCCTAGACTTAGATGTTTGTTGTTTAACTCACATGCAAATCTCTTCAAGTTGTTTGTTTAACGAAAGCTTTATTTTTTTATGGTTCCATTAATCGGTAGCCCCCTTGATTAAACCCAAGTGTTGAGTAATACTCTCAAAAATTCTTTCAATCAGTAATTAACACTGCTGATAATACAACACAAGTGCTGCCCATAAACTTAGTCATAAAAGGCACAGCTGCTAAAAATTAAATTTATTACTATTCTTTTGTTTTTGTTAAACTAAAAATAATGAATTCGGTTAAATTATTCCCTGGAAACTTACGGAATTACGCACGCAATTGACACTCAAGTTTAATGCCCATACATATTTATTTGGTGTTGATATTGAAAATAAATTTAGAAACCCGCTTTTGCATAATTTCGATCCAATTAGATACATTGCAATATGCAGTTTCCTCATTAACCTTGTGGCCAAACAGTTTAGGGCACCTCCCGACCCGACAAGTTAAAATAATTACGATTAAATGATTATGTGATTTGTTCGGTACAAAATCCAAGCACGCCACATTTCCTCGACGATTTGCGATAAAAAGCGTATCACAAGTTTTGTCAATTTTTTTTGTTTCGTTAATTAGAAAGCATAAAATGTTTTACATATAAACGGGAACGTCTTTATAGCTATATAGGAAGAGTCGATCAAAATTTTAATTTATTTAAAAAAAAACATTTTTAGCCAAACAAAATTTGGCTATTGCACGTAATACAAAGTTGCCAATATATCTACAAAATATTATGACTATTTCTTATAACTTTCATAGGAACAATCAGTCAAATATATATTAATATTTTTTTTTTAACTTGTTTGTTTATTAAATGTAGCAATTGAGTGTGCCCCAATACTGACAATACTGTCATATGTGTTAAATATGATCAATATCGGGCCAGTTCACATAGGAACCATAGAAAAACTGTTTTTTTTTATGAACAACATTTTTTGTTTCTGAAGCAACTTTTGACATATATGTAATATTATTTTCATTAAGAAGAAAATTATACTATATATTATATATGTGAATATTTTAATATAAAATATATATTATATGTATTATTATATCGTATATATACATCTTACATATATCTGCAAGGGTGTTTAGTGTTCGGCACTCCAAAGATAAACAGTTTTTTCGCATTTGTTATTTTTGTTTTTCCTTTAACCAAATGGCCTGATATTATTTCTAGTGATTTTTATGACTAATAGTCGCAAGATAAGGTTTTCACAATTTGAACCCCGACAAAAATGTTTGCAAAAACAAGAAAAGTTATGTGGATTGTATTCTATAGCAGTCTGCTTTGTTGACTAATTTGCTAGTTGCTTATTATTTTTCTTTTCTATACATATATATATATATATATATTCTTAATTAGTATTTTCGTTTTTGCCGGCTATTTGGCTGGCTTATTCACGTTCAGTAAGACCCGTCACGCCCTTGAGTCATGATTATTCGCAGTGCTTAACATCAAGATGATCGCAATTTAAAACCCCATAAAAAAAAAACTGAAAAAAAAACTAAAACAGTTCAGCGTTCATTTCAGATGCAAAACATGTTTTCAACGGAAGGGGGAACTTTAATGTAAAAGAAATTTAATTAAATGTGATAAAATGTTAAATGATTATGTTACGGAATTTTCCAGCACGTGTCTACGCCAGTACGCCGTAATAACCGTTTCCGCAATGAGTCTACGGAATTAACTTGAATCAAATAATTGTAGCTCGGATAAATATAGAGAAACAGCTTTTAAAATCAAATTCATCCACAGATACATTTGTAGCTATTTAATGATCAAGTATCTGTAAGATAATAAGCAACAACAAAAATTGCAGGCAATTAGAAAACGATGTTCTACTATTAAATTCATGTAAAAATAGACTTACATCTCATTAACTCAATCACTAACCTTCCTCAATTGATTATGAACATGAATTTATATTTATAAACAATATAAGCATGACCTATTTCAAGGGTATTTTTTTTTAAAACTATAAATCGATCAAAAGATCAAAAGCAGATTTTTATGTTTTATAGAAACAAATCAAACTTCTAAAGCCAACGTCCAATCTGTCCTTCTTGAAGGGTATAATATGTATAATCATATAAATTATCCGATCGTTGCGATCGCGTGTTTTTGTTGACTATTTTTCGATGCTCTGATAACTGAACATGAAAAATGAGGTTTGTGACACTAGCAAGCTTTTGATTAACCCCACGCGATTTGTCTGAGATAATTGAGTAATATGTCGGACATCTATTTACTTAACACTAAATGGAGGACTCGAGTCTCGAGTAAATTAAGTTTGATCTCGCGGCCAACTAAATAGCTAATGATAAACACTTGATACAGTGGAAATCTCAATGTGATTTCAACAAGTGTTGATCACTGATCAACATTATGGCATTGTTGTTGTTTTTGTTGTTATTGTGCACTATGCACTTAAGCTTTGACACAGCCCCGCCCCGCCCCGTTCCGCCACGCCCTTAACTTAACTGAAACGCGCTTTCAAGTTTGTTGATCTTTGCTTTATGCAATGCAAATTTGCATATTCACAAACAGTCAAAGCCAAGCAAAAACGGAGATCTAGAGAATTCGCCGATTCTAAATTGCATCGAGAGTTTTTTATTTTTTAGAATTTTTTATGGTCTGTAGGAAATGCAACTAATACAATAAAAGTTTATTTTGAGTAAACAAAAAGTAATTTCTTCAAATATACATATATAAATATTTATAATATATATAATTCAGTTTGTAAATTACGAATTTTATGAAAATATCTTAAATACCTAATTTTTCACTCATATAGGAACTATATAAGTGCGTATTAGAAGTATAATTAACTTATTTTTAAACCCTAAAAAGATTTTCAGTCTTTTACAATGAAAGTATTTTTGTGTCAAAAAAAAAAACAAATACGATTTTTTAACAATGATACTTGAAATATATACAAACGATTAAATTTTTAACTGGGAAATTTAAACAACATACTCAATTATGGACTCCTATAGGACACTATATGTTAGAAGTATAATAAACTTATCTTAAAAAATAAAAAGATTTTCAGTTTTGTTGAGCATATCTCAAAAAATAAAAAAATTAATAAAGTTAATACAAAAAATATACTTTTAGGCCAATAAATCCTTTTGGAGCTATCAGATATGTTAATATAATAATTAACAACCTTTTAAAACACTAGACTGGAAATATTACTGTTTACACAAAATTTAAAATAACCTTGAAAAAATACATACTTTCCTCTTTCTCTACATCTGTCTTGTGAACAAAAGTATATATGTATATATATTATTGCAAATTGTTGACCTCTAAAAACAAGTTTGCAGTACGACTGTAGCTCATTATATTTAACTCAATTTCTGTCTCGCCATTACCTGTTTTTATGATCATTGATCCAGAATATATTGAACTCAAAAACATTTCCACTTGTTGAGCTTATCTAAACGCTTCTTTCTTTCTGATTCTTATCAACAGATTTCAGCTGCGTGGCCCGCTGATCATATGGAACACAATGCTGGCCATGTTCAGCATAATGGGCGCAGCTCGCACAGCCCCGGAACTTTTGCACGTGCTCCGACATTACGGGCTCTTCCATTCGGTCTGTGTGCCCAGGTGAGAGAAAAAAATAAATAATCACATTATTATTAAACACTAAATCATGATTTCTTTTTGCACAGCTATATTGAACAAGATCGCGTTTGCGGCTTCTGGACCTGGCTCTTTGTTCTGAGCAAATTACCGGAACTGGGCGATACGATATTCATCGTGTTGCGCAAACAGCCGTTGATCTTTCTTCACTGGTATCATCACATAACGGTGCTGATCTATTCGTGGTTCAGCTACACGGAGTACACTAGTTCCGCGCGCTGGTTCATTGTGATGAACTACTGTGTGCACTCGGTGATGTACAGTTATTATGCGCTCAAAGCGGCCCGCTTCAATCCACCCCGCTTCATATCGATGATCATCACATCGCTGCAACTAACACAAATGATCATCGGCTGTGCGATCAACGTGTGGGCGAACGGTTTCCTGAAGACGCACGGCACCCAATCGTGCAACATATCGCAGCGGAACATCAATCTATCGATCGCCATGTACTTCAGCTACTTTGTGCTCTTCGCGCGCTTCTTCTACAAGGCGTACCTCTCGCCCGGCGGACACAAGAGCCGACGCATGGCCGCCAGCCTGGTGGCCCAGAACACCGCCAAGCTGTCCTCACCCATCGCGGTCGATGGGCATTCCAGCAAATATGTCGGCGATGAGGCGCAGGCGGCCTATTTGCGCCGAACCAAGGCGCAGTAGAGAATATGTTTGGTGGAGCAGGAGGAGCAGAAGGAGGAGGAGCAGAATTATCTACAAACAATAGCTGGCAGGCGCCCCTCTCTAAAGGCTAAGGACATTTATTTATGCAGTACCGGTGTAAAAGTTGTTTTTTAATTTTAAAACGGGCAGACACACACACACACACACACACACACACACAAAACTAAATATAGGCGCGCGCACACGAGGGGCGTTTGAGAAATTTAATTGTAAGCATAGAGTTTTGACCAGGCGGCTGGTTTACGAACACACACACACACACACATACATATGTTTGCATATATATATATACCTAAATATATATATATTCTTACATACATATATGTTTATAGAATGTCATGTACATACTGAAAACTAAACTTTCTAGCGAGGTGTTTTTTTGTAAAAATGAAAAGAGAAAAAAAGCTTGCGCAGTTCCAGCTATATATATACCTATATATATACAAAAAAAATCAGCCCCGAGCCGTGTGTTGTTTAGTGCATTTTTAAGCCCCAAAAAAATGTCTGTAGTCTCAGCCTAAAAATAACAGTAAAAGTTAGTTAGTTTTTTGCTTTGTTTGCCTAATGTGTAACTACACTGAGAAAAATGAAATAGCAAGTATATACCAGAGTTGAGTTCAGACCGCCGCTCAGTTAAACACGAATACTTACTACCTATATATATACATCTTTATATATATATCTATATGTATGTTTGTAATAACTATAACTATATATTTTGTTGGCAGGCGCATTAATTTTCTAGCTAGGTTTTCTTATTTTCGATTTAGCTGGGTTCTGAATAGGTACTTTAAGTCTCAAATGTATATTTAAAGCCAGCTGTTTCAAAAAAAAAACTCGAAATATAACAAAAAATTTAAAAAAAGAAGGCAAATGCCAGCAAATAGATTAGTTTCCTAACTTGTTCAAGTTAAAGCGCAAATTGTTATTGTAAAGTAAAGTAAAGTAAAAAAAAAGAAAACTGTATTCAATAACTAATTTTGATAAAAAAAAAAAACATGCAGGGGCGTGCATTTAGTTTTCATTTAAAATTTTTTTGAAATTTTATAAAAAGTCAAGAAAAAAGTTTCTAAAAGCAAGCCGGAAAAGTAAAAAAAAAAAATAAAAAAATGTCCTCTATGAACGTAACAAAGAAAACAGTAAAACACAAATACAGAAAAACATAAAGCAAATGTTTAAATTATATATTTATATAACTAAGTAAACAATGAAAAGCAACAAAAAAAAAAGAAGAAAATAAGCAAAAAGTCCTACTTGAAAAGTTAATTTAGTCAACAAATTAAAAAGACGACGCATGCAGAGAAATTAACAGTAACAGAGAAATTGATAAAGCGAGAGAGAGAGAGAAAGAGAAAGATGAAGCTTACGGTAATTGTATGCTTCGAGCCAGTCAAAAATGTAAATCTAAAATTCAAAAAGTAAGCGAACAAATTGATTTTTTTGTCGGGTTAAAGTAACACAGAAAAAAAAGAAAATGATGGAAAAGCTAAAAACAACGGATAAATAAAACGTAACAAAGGAAAAGGATATAAATTACTGTGTTTTCATTATTAAATTTGTTTATTATTTTAGCTTAAAAATGCAGACCAACCGTGTGCACCCTGTGCTGTAAAAATCTGGCGCATGCTAACATTTTATGTTAAGTGGCTGTTAACAAGGTAATGTATAACCGTAGACAAAATTGGCAGCACTGTTAAGCAAATTGGAATTCAAACTTAATTTATTTTTAATTTTTAATAACAGACTAATGTTAAAAAAATGAAATATCATTACTTATATTTTTACTTTAAAATCTTTAATCTCGTAAAACTAATAATTTAAAAAAATCCTTTTTCGACCAAGATCCAGAGAAATGTTACTAAAAGTAATAATCAATCAGACAATCTCTAAATTGTTTCCTAACAAAGTTTTTTAATTAAAATAAAGATATATTTTATTTTCTTATTAAAAATACCCATTTAGAAAATTTGTATAATATAAAATAGCTTTTTTTAAAAATAAAATATTTAGGCCAACTAAACAACAATGACAAACCATAAAACTAAACTACAAAATGCTAAACAAATTTTAATGCATACGAAAACGTGAAAAATTGGCTAAGATTAAAGTTGACCCAGGTTCAAAGATAATTTATTATATATTTATTTTGTTTTCGATTTTTTTTTGTTCTGCTGATAATTGAACCCATTTAAATGTACATCAACGATGTGGGGAGGAAAAAACATTTATTTTTTCTTGTTGGCTTTGGAAAATGTTTTTACTACACATGTATACATATAATTTACTTTTTTTATGAATTGTTTTTTGGGTTTGCATAAATTTTACGCGAGGAAATTTTCCAAATGTAGGCAATAGGAAAAGATCGCCTATTAAATTTTAAATTTGTTTTTGTATATAACTAGACTAGAAAATGTTGCTAAAATACTTACATGTATGCATATTTTGTATATGTATAGTGTGTGTCTGTGTGTGAGTGTGTTAGTGTGTGTGTATCTAGATAAACGCACATTTCAAGAACCTAGAACCTAGGCATTATTACAATATATATATCTGTATACATATATATGATAGATTACAAAAAGACCGGCTAAGCTCTAAAGTATTACACATAAATATATGTATTTATGATTTCTTGTTTTTTAGATGCATGCATTATATGTTATGAATGTTAAGTATATTTGTCTGAGAACAACCACAAGTGAAAAGGATGCTAAATCAAAAGAAATGTGTGTGTTTGTGTATATTCATAAATTATAAAAATGAAACGAAAACATTTGTCCCAGCTATGAGCACAAAATTTGTTTTGAGATGTTTGCGACTCAATTTAATATCTTCTTCTTTTTTTTTCAATCTTCTTCATGTTTTGGTTTGTTTGGTGCATTTCACATTGTCCCTTAAGGTATGCGTGTGTGCGACTGTGTGTGTGTGTGTGTGTTGTGTTATGTTTTAAATCAATCAATTGAATTACAATATTTGAATTTTTGTCAGCAAATTAAACAGGTTTAAATTAAAATGAGAAATCTAGGGCATAGAATTTGATGCGAATTTGTGTATTAAGTTTTGCACTCATAGTTGATGTTTGTTTCATCGATTTGTTGATGTTGTTGTTGATAGTTTAACTCGTTCATTCTCCTCTTGTGTTTGTGTTTTTCTTTTGTTTTTTTTTTTTTGCTGCTGTTTTTTTATGACCCGATTTTGTTTTGGTTCGACAGCCTCCCGATAGTGCTTCATTTGCGTCTGCTGCACACAGTGCTCCAGCCAGACTCGTGGTGATGATGTTGTTGCTGCTGCTGCTGATGCTGTTGATGATGCTGATGCTGCTGCTGCTGTCTGGCATTTCTGTTTGGCGGAGCGACCACGGCAGTGGACGCAGCAGCATCATCTCACTTTTTACCGGGAGGCGCTATTGGGTTGCCGCGCTCCTTGCCACGTAATTTTATGCCAAGCACACGCTCCATCTTGCCAAGTATCAAGTTATTGGGAATGCCACGTCCAGCTTCATAGTCGGTAACCACCTGCTGTTTCTCGCAGATTTTCTAAAAGATTTCGAGCATTAACTGAATTGTTGGTATTTTGTTTTTACTCGCATATTCGCACCGTGGCCAGATCCTTTTGGCTTAGACCCTTGCCCTGACGACCCTGCTGAATCAGCTTGCCCACATCGAGCGGTATCTTGTCGTGCCGCAGTTCTTCAGTCTCACGATCCAGCTTGGCAGTGTTCTTCGTGGTCACATGCTGCTTGTTGGTGCCAGCACCATCTTTAGAAAAGATTGAGAATTAAAAAAAAATATTAGAAAAACTGCAATCAATTTGCATGCTAAGCAGTGAAAGCTCGCTGCGATGAACAGCGAAGTAGATTAAACAAAAATTAGCTTTTAAGATCAAATATCAAATTGGACTAAATAACCAAGTCAGCTACAAAAATTGTAAATATTTTCATTTATATAAAATATTTGAGAGCGTTTCTTTATTACTTTTATATAAAAACTAGTTTGTTTTTTTTTTAAATTATTTCAAGTTTAATTTCCAATTAAAGGCTTTATTCTGTTTCTAACATATCTGCAAAATATTATCAAGCCGGAAAATCAAAAAATTTGTTTTTTTTTAATTTTAAGCATTTCCATACTTTTAATACATAAAAATATATATAAATCACATCGAACAACTATATAATTTAGCTTTTCTATAAAAACAATCGATAAACAATAATATTGTACATTTAAAAATATTTAAAAACAGAGTCAACAATAAAAGTGAAGCGCACATCTTTCAAAAGTTGTTTAGGGAATTTTAGCTTCACCTCACCGAAGATTTTCTCTCTTATCTTAGCTCGTTTTAATCAAATTTTTTCAACAAAGCTGACTTAGTAAAAAAAAAATAGCACAAAAATAAACTTTAAAGCTATTTATTTATTATCCCGCCTAATTAGTGGGCGCTGTTCGTTTTAGCGGAGCTTTCACTGTACCTTGTTTATAGGTAAGCGCCGGACGGTGGTCAAAATGGCCGGCGGGGTTAGCGGGCGAGGTGCAAGAAAGCTTTCAAAGCGTTGCGAAATTGACACAAACACACACACACGCTCACACACTCACAGAGAGTGGAGCACTTACTCACACACACACTCATACACACATACTAGCAAACCTCCTGATTCGCTTAAGCCGCAGAAAACAACAACAAACGCCACGCAATACATAAGATTGATTGCAGCTGCAGCGCGTTTTTCTTTTCATTCAGTTCGTCCCGCCTCCCCCTTTATATGGTCAAAATGTTGCCAAAAGGGCCACCGCAATTTATTCGTACTCACATTTTTGCTGCGTGTCGACAGCAACACCTTGGCGGCGTGCCTGATTAACAGCTGATTCGGTCTTCAGTTGGCTAGACTTTGGGGCCTTTTTTCTTAAAACGGTTACCGTATCCCAGTCCGACATCTTATTTTTGTGCGGCGAATGTATGAAACAAACATTGAGCGTATGCGCAAAATGAGTGGCGTGTGTTTTCAACGATTTAATGCTACTTACATTGACTGCTTTGTTAGTGCGTTACTTAAGTTGAATATATGACTATTTTTTAATTAAAACTAGAAATTCCAGAACTATCTATATGAATATCTGAACGGTGTGACTTTAAGAGTTGTATAGCTTATGGGTGAACTAGTTCGATAGATGTTCATGTATATTGAACTGTTTTTGATTCAATTGAAGTTGGCTCTGCGCGATATATTCAACTCACTTGAAGTTGGCTGCGCGCGCAATTTGGAGCGCATGTCAAGTTGGCTGCTCGCGTTATTTATACGTTAGTCCGTGTGCGGTCACACCAACAGCTAGTCGTATTGAAAATTTTACTGAAGTCGCTCGGTCGAAGCTGTCTCGTGCGGGTGGTACATTTTCTGTGTGTACGTGTGTGTGTTTATGTGTGTAATTGAAAAAATGCAAAGATATAGATAACTTGAAAGCTGCAGCAGTAACAGCTACAAATTTTTAACTGAATATCTGTATGGCCTTGCAAATGCGAAATGTGTGAAAAGTGCAGCGTACGAAATATATATTATAATAGGAAGACGGGCAGACAAAGTGCATTTTAGGGCGTGTTTGTAAGCCCCAGCCAGACCCACTCCAACTCCCCACACCCCCCTGGTAGGCTGGTGCACTCAACAAATGTAATAAATGAGAAAAGAAGCAGCGGAGTGCAATCAAAATTAAATACGCAAAGAAAAAAGTCTTATTGGTAATTTCGCAACATCCTTGAATTTTGTCTACTCTCAATTTGCAAATTGGAGTAGCAAAACGTGCGTGTGTGTGTGTGTGTGTGTGTACGGAGCGAGGAGCACAAAAGAGCGTATCTCGTGAAAGAAAGAAAAGAGACGACGACGACGCAGCACGAAAGAAAATGTGTAGCGAATTAAAATAAATCAAATGCGAATGCAATAAAATACAATTTCATCATAAAAAAAAGAATAAATTAATTTAAAAAAAAAGAATATACTAAAAAAAATAGTGCAGTCGGATTGCATGTGATTTGGCAGGATGGGCGCACAGCAGGGCAAGGAGCGCGGCTCGCATTCGAGCGGTGGGGGAGGGGGCGGCGTTGGCGGCACCGTTAGCTGCATTGGCGTCTCCAGCAGCAGCAGTCCCGTTGCATCCGGTTCGCCGCACTGCATCAACAACAGCAGCTCCTCCAGCTCCACCCTGCGCAACTCACGCCTCAAGTCGCATCAATCGACCGGCCACAGCAGCAGCGGCATCGGCAGCATCGGCTCCAGCGGCTCCAGTGCTCTGTCCGCGCAGCGCGGCGGCGGCGGCGGCTCGAAGGATAATCGCTGCAATCCCAGCGTCGGCTTGAACATATTTACCGAACACAATGGTGAGTATTTCAATATTGTTGGTGGGTGTAAAAACATATACAGTGCTGGCAAAATTAATAGAAACGGCTTGTATTCAATGTTTATTGAATTCTGTTTTAAAAAATCAAACAATGTTGGTTTGACATTTAAAACAAAGAAAATTTCATGCAAGGAACCAATTGTTTGTGGTAGAAAACTTAAATATCAAACTTCTTTCAATTAACGATGGAAGGAAAAGTTAGTTAGTTAGTTAAATTAGTTTTCTTGGGTTATACATACATTTTAAGAAAGTACAAAAAAAAATGTTTTTTCAATTATATTATCTGAGCTACATTTATTTAATAGATCAGTTTTAACTTAACGAAAAATTAAACAAGCGGTTTCTTATATTTTTGTCCATTACTGTATATATTTATGTACATATGCGTGTGTGTGTGTGTTTGTGTGTTTATGTGCGTACTTAAGCCACCCGCAGCATACAATTGCACCAACAGTGTATACACACTGACACACACACATACACGCAAGTGCACTTACAGTGTGTGTGTATACACTGACAGCTTTAACATTTGCTTGACAACTCTCTCTCTCTCTCTGTCATTGTCTTTCTCGCTCTCTCTCGCTCCTTCTGCACTCGCTCTCTCTCTCCAATTGAGCCAATTTCTATCTTTCATTGCTTCCGATTAGCATAAGAGCGGAATGCGCCCTGTTGTCGTTGTTGCTGTTGTTGTTGCCGGCATTTTCAATAGTTCTACTTGTTGTTGTAGTTGTTGCTGTTCGCTCTTGTTTACAAGCGCAAATAGAACGAAGAAATGAATCGAATGTTGTAAATTCGAAGGGCGGTTTCGGCTGCTGCTTTTGCTGCTCCTTTTTAATGCGCAACGCGCCCCTCGCACCCCCGCAACCCCTGCCGAACAGTGGTTGATAAAAGCAACAAGAAGAACAGCAAAAACAGCAGGAACAGCAGCCACCCCCTCTAACCCTCTAACCCTCCCACACACCAAAAGAAACTAGCCGACAGGCATTTCCTGCGTTTTTCCTCACGCACGCATTTTATTTGCCATCCTTCCGCTGCTTGTCGCACACACACACAAACACACACATAATTTTCCATTATTTTCCACATTTTGTTTGACTTGGCAAGTTGCAACATTTCCCTTTTCGCTTTCTGTTGTGCTCTTTTTCTAATAGCTTTTTTATGTTCCTGTCGAACTGTCCTACCACAATGCAGGGTGTGCGGGAAGGGGGGCGGGGGGTTAAGTTGAGTTATAGTGCGCTAATCATCTTGAAATTGGCATTATCTAATTGGAAATTACCTATTGGGCGACAGCTGCCAGCACACACTTCATTGAAAAGCTTTTGAAATTTAATTAATTAGATTCCCATTCAATTGACACTTCTTCCAATTGGATCCTTATTATTTTTCTTATTCGCAGCGCTTAGTTCATGAACTGAATTTTTAGTTCCATTCAATTACATTTCATTTAAGTTAAATTTTATATATTTTTTTTATTAAATTCAATTGAATGTACGTCGCATTTTCTTTTTGCATTGTTTGGTTTCATTTATGCACTGCAATTTGTTTGCTTAAAATAAATACTTTAAGCCATTCATCATTTTTATGATGGGTACAACGAGTTCTCTAACAACGGCAACTGATAAGCAACCGGCGCAAAATAAAGTGCAACAATTGAGTCACAGATTGCAGTTCAAATGAACTGGGATATGCAGCAGGAAAAAAAAAAAAGTTGTGCAATACCCTTATTTTTCTTGTCTTTATCTATTATTTAGCAAATATAATAATTTTTCAAATTACAATTGTCTTGGGTTGATTTCCTATTTGCGAGCGACCACTGTAATTTTATATATATACCTGAGTATCAAATATCAAACAAATAAAATACTTGTCATCACGTTTGTGTTATTTATCAGCTGGTTGTCAGCTGCTTGCAAGTAAAAAAAAAACGAAATCGAAAAATAAATAAATAAAAGCAAACGACAAATTGAATTTTGCTCGCACTAAACGTGAGCAGCATACTAGCCATTGGGCTTAAAGTTCAACAAATAACAGAAACCGAGCAACAAGCAATAAAATAGCAAATAAGGCAACTACATTTTTTGTATTTTTCATCGCGCAAATTTCCCACACGAAATTATTCAACCAAATTGCAATCGAATACAGAAATCCGCACGGCCGAGAAGATGCAATTGTTGTTGTTGTTGTTGTTGCAATTACAAAATTACATTGTAAAACAGTGTGTCTGGGATACAGATTACAAGCCACCAACCGCAGTCACCAGTCGCGACCAGGTCGATCTCAGGCCAGTGCCAGACCGACTGGCAGCCGCGGACTCAAAACGAAATCACAGACGAACACAAACACAACTCAAATGCGACAAGCAAACAACTAACATGAATGGCAATTGACGACACTGCACAGTGGAGCAAAGTGTTCGTTTCAAAAGCACACGTAGCCAAATATTGTGAAAAAAAATCAAATGAATTAAAAATATGTCAGCTGTTGTCGACAGTGCACGAATAATAAATACCCTCTAACATAAATTCGAATTTTCCTGCATTAATAGATACTCAAAATCAATCAAAATATTTAGGCTTATTTTTCCCTTTGACCCGACACTATAAAGAATTCATGCTTGAATAAATTTCAAGTTTATTTTCCGATATTTATTAAATCATACTAAGAAAAAATTAATTAATTAAAAATATTACTTTATTTATTTATTGAAAAATAATCTACTTTCATGGCGAGTAAATTTTTCGAAATGTATCTATATATATTATTTTATAAATTCGCGACATAAATTGCCACACAATTACCTATATATCTTAGCCCACTGTGCAGCTGTCAGTTGGCAAATTGTAGGCGTTGCCTTTGGCACAGTGGAATTTGACTAAAGTTAGAGTTGCGCTATGCGACACGCTGTAATTAGATACTATTGGGGACAGCAATAGAAGACATACGTTTCGATATGGGTTTTGGATTGCGCTGGGAAAACTGCCGCTTCAGTGGAGCTGTCAATGGCAAAGGAAAATGTACTATGGAAAGGAAATTGAAATGGGAATCACAATTTGAATAGGAATAGAAATAGGAGGCTTCTATTCGCATACACTTTGGCGACGCGTCGCAATGTCTCAAAATAGCCTCGAAGTGTGTTGCAACTCCTTGGGGCATGTGGAGTGTTTGTCCAATGTGCCCTCTCTCTCTCTTTCTTTCGCTCTTTCTTGCTTTTGCGCCCACTTTCTTTCGCTTCGCGCTCATTGTAATCTGAGTAGCCTGGACTAGAAGCGGAAGAAGAAAGGCGGGAGGCGTCAATGGTCGTTGACTGGCCCCTTGTCCGTCCTTCTTCCCTGCCCCCCTGCCTGGACGCTGCTGCTGCCAACATGCAAGCGGCAAATTATGAGACGGGGCAAATGAACTTTTCACATGGCTAATGGACGCCACACGCACAACCACTAGGAGATGTATCTATGTGTGTGTGTGTGTTGTGGACACACGACAAACAGGTGACGTGTGTTGTGGACATGGAAGTTGTGTGTTTACGTTTACTTTACAGCTTTCCCACTCGTTTATGATTATGTTAATATCTGTATATAAATAGTATTCCGCATCCTATTTTTATTTAAAAAAAATAAATAATTCAAACGAATAATGAAATATTAATAATATTCTCTTAACATAATTTCTTAGATATGTGCAGATTACCAAATAAAGAGAATATATTTTTACTAAGAAAGACACAGAACACGTTTCAGGGAGAATTCTAGTTTTGTTTCTATAACAAAATAAGGATTTAAATTATTATACTATATATTAATTTTTTATAAAATTTTTATAAAATAAAAATTTTGGGGAATAGATAATTTTTTGTTTTCAAAAAAATTGAAAAAAAAAATCCAGAAACAATTAGAATATTTCAAAAATGTATGTAAATACTAAATATTTATGTAACTAAACATAGTAAATAGTAACAGTAAGAATATTAATCAAATTTATACTATTTGATAGTTAACACAGTAACAATATTTATCAATTTAGTATAGATTTCTTAACATATGTTAACTTTAGTTTAACAGCACATTTAGCATTTCATACGAATAACAGCAGACGCATCGCCGTTGAAGGCGTTGTCTCCACTTTTGATACTTTGTCTCAGTTTATTTTCCAATGTCTTTGCAGTCGTGCATTTTCTATTATTAGCCGCCTCGTATATTTGCCTTCTTCTTGTCGCTGCTTTTTATAATTTTCTTTACTTTTACTTTGGACGTCGCTTTGCCTGTTTCCTGGCATTTGCGAGCTCCAAAGTGCCACTCATCGTCATCATTATTATTGTTGTTGTTGTTGTTGCTGTGGTTTTAGTTGCTGTTGTTTTTGTTGTTTCTGTTGCATGTTTTGCTTTTGGGGCCAAAGGGCTGTTTTCGATCAAGCTCGTAAATCCTTTCGTGCCTCGCATTTCGTGCACTGCAAATGCACTTTGATGTTATTTTTAGAGTCCAATGCCAGTTTCAGTCAGCGCCAGTCTTCTTCTTCTACTTTTTTCTTGTTGTTTTTGTATACACTTTTCGCCCTTTACTCCAATAAGAACATTCACGTTAAGCCAACAGCTGTGCGTACAAAGTCTAATTACTTTGTTCTCCATCAACATATGTAATCGTTTAAATAAATAGTAGTTATTATATTTACACTTGGGGTTATTCAAAGTGAAATAACAACTGTGCAGATAAGAGGAAATTGAAGAGAAAAGAAATGCGTAATCGAAGTTAAACCAAAATATAACTGAAGACATATGACTTGGAATATTTTCAGCTTTTCTTAAACTTTGCGACAAAGTTTGTAAAACATTTTTTTGGTCAAACATTGTATTATAAAGATATTATAGAAATTTGTCAAAATACACAGAAATTATTTTATTAGAAATATATTATTTTTAAATATATATTCCTTATGATGGCGATTTTAAGTATTTTGTATATGTATTTTGAAAAACAAAATTTTAGATTCATTATGACATCTAAACTTTATAACGGTCTGGTAGTGAATATAGAAAACAGAACAAGTTTAAGCAAAGTTTTCAAATATTTTCGTCTACGAAACAAAAGTATTTTGGTCTTAAGGTGAAATCCACTCATCTTTAACTTTCAACTCCGTCATATACATCATCTTTGCAACCTCACAATAATTTCCTAACTTTTGTCGTCGACATTTTTGTGCATTGAAATTTATGTAATTTATAGCTTATTTTCCAATCGTTGTTTATTTGCTTTTCCAAGGGTATTTTCTTTTTGCATACCCATTGGAGCGTTGCAGCTGCCCACACACAACCCCCTCCCAGCGCCAGCCCCCCACTTGGGGCAGCTTTTCATTATGCGGTTCCCTTCGAGCGATGCGGCTCATTGAAAACTGTTTGCATAAATTAGCTGACGAAAAGAGAGAGACTGAGAAAAGGAAAGAAAGAGAGAGACAGCCAAATATAATTTGTAAACAGCCCAAAAACCCAAAAAGAACTCAATATTGGTTTATAGTCAGGGCCTGAGGGGGCAAATGGGGGGCATGTGGAATGCGTCAACTAATTATAAGCGCATGAAATGCTTCTTTATATATTAACATACGCGGCTGTGATTATGTTTGAGGTCATAAATTTTGACGCCGGTTGATTGATTGACACGGGCAACTTAATACTGAGAGAAAAAATTTAGTTGTTTGTACATAAATCAAAATGAAAACAAAAATCCTGTTTACAAATATTATGAACTTTTATGTACTAAAGTCTTATAAGCAAAGCTATAAACACTTTCTTTTATATTTACACAAATGAATAATTTTTTATTTAAATATTTTATTTTTACTTTTGATAGTGTAACGTAAAATATTATTTCAGTATTTTTTTTTACACAGATATGCTTTTTATATTCAAATTTTAGGAAGGAAACATTTAAAAATTTTAGTTCAGCACATTTCTTGGAGTGTAGATCATATGTATTTGTTTATAGTTGTAGTTATACGTGTTTAAAGAGAGGGGAGATCTGAACGAATTATAGCCAATGTTTTTATGCCAGCCCCAAAACAAATAAATATTTATATGCCTATATATATATAGTTATTTGTGGGGGACACACAAACAACACTCGCCCCTCCTACCCCCTGCGCAACCTGTGCGCTTCCTGCACTCTCGTGCAATTGATGTATTTATTAAGTTTAAGCACGCCCCTTCCCCCGCAACGCCTGCGCCCTCAGCACCCGCCAAGTGATCCGTGGAACGTTAACAAGTCCACAAGGTCGAACACATTGAGCATGTGCAAAAATCAACAGCAAACAGAAATTATACGCTCTTTTTTTATACGTATACGCTATATATTGTATCAACTATATATGTATATATATATATATATATTGTATATATGAGATTTTGTCGAGTGCAAATTAAACATAAACAATCTGCAAAGCGTTTCAAATGCAACCAGAATCGCTTTCACGACAGCCCAACCAGAACCAGGGAAACCTGTTTTATTTTTTTTACCACACGATCAGCACTTGTTCTCTTGGCCGGGGCATTCCCCCAATGAAACACTTCACCTCCCCTTCGAACAGAACAACATTTTGTGGCAGCAACAAAATCCATCAATGAGGCAACTGCTGCTGCCGCTGTTTGCGATACTCTCGATATGCGACTGCTGCATAAATCACGTTCGTAATTGTAACTGTAATGAGAATCGAGAATTGAGTTTTCTCGCTGTGTTCGCTCGCCACGGCACGTACAGCTGTCTCTGCAAACTGGCCACAATTTAACTGCTGCTGCTGCTGTTGCCACAGATACCCAGCTACAGATACAAAGAAGACAAAAAACACCTCTCACATGTGCCACAATCTCTTGTGACTGAAAATGGCAATTCGAGCTCTGATTGAATTTCAGTTGCCCACTTCGCACTTGGACTTTAACGGGGCGGGGATTGAAGCTGAACGAGGCCAGAATCTGGCTGTCCAAATGTGCCGCTCAACCTGGCAAATTGTGCCTAAAGGCCACATCATTTGTATGCACAAATTTCCTAGAATTACAATTCATATGATTTTCGAATTGTATAAAATTTACTCTAACTTAACTTTCTCTAGCTCTAACGAAACAAATCTCGTTTATTAAACTGCTTAAAATAATTGTTTTGAATTTTTTCATGTTTTAAGAATCCATTACAAATTATAAGACTGTAAGTAAAACGTTTACGAAAGCGAACACAAAGAGCAATGCAAAAAAACTAAAAAGTTGTGTTTAATATATTTTAAATGTAAAAAAATTGTTTCAATATTAATATTGTATTAATTCTAAAAAAAATCTAACAACAGACCGCAGTATTAAAAAGTATATTGTCGTAGTATTTGTTAATAACTTTTGAGAACTCTTTAAATTTTTAGTTAGTAAAATGTTTGCAAAATAACTTCAAAGATGAATTAAATTGAGAGGAAGTTTCTTTAAACGTTCTTTTCCTATAAAAACAATATTGAAAATATATACTTTTTTACTACATTTCAACTCCATATTTGAAAAAAAATAATAATAATAATAAATTTCTTACTCAAAGTATCTAGTCCAACCAAAATGCCGATTTTAATTATTGGAACATCTAATTTAAATTTTAAATGTGTAAGCCAATATAAAACGTTTAAAATTTGTATCTAATAACTCCCATTTTGACTAGAATATGGAATGTTTATCTAATAATTGCATCCATTTTTAATAGATCAACTGAGCATTGTAAAAAATTAATTTTATGAAATTGGCAAAAGCCACATTTGAAAGTTATAATTTACTTAAATTTCACTCAATTTCTCCCTCCAAAAAAATAAACAAACATTCTTTTATAAAAATAGCAACAAATTTTATGCGAAAAAAAAGAAGAATGAAGAAGCAAATCAAGAAAATTGGCAAGTATTTGCCGTAAAAGCGATCACCAAAGAAAAAGCATAACAAATTCGCCTTTTGAAACGCAGCAAACCTGTTCCCTAAAAAGATACAATACAGTGACAGCCAACTGTCTCTGCACACATTGAATGTGGCAACTCTCCTCTCTCTCTCTCTCTCTTCTCTTTGTTGCTCTCAGCTGCCAGCTGACCGGCGTCCGGTGTACATTGCTGTGGTCAGTGAACCGCCAGTCGGTGTGAAAACATGAAATGAAAATTATCCCCAAAAAAGAAGAGTGGAAAGAAAAAACTACAGCACCAAAAGCAACCGCAGTTAATTTCAACTTTATAAACAGCTCTTTGTGTTTGCATGTGTTGTGCACAAAGTATGTTTTTTTTTGGGGTTTTTTTAAATAATTAATGTGAAATTTAATTCATTTAATTGCTGGCTAATGGCCGAACTGTTGTTGGCCCCGGCCATGGAATTGGATTTGGAGTTGTCGCCACTTTCAGTTTTTTTTTTCTCTTTATATTTGCCTTATTGTTTCTGTGCGCCTTTTATGATATTTTCGCCGGGCCTTTTAGAACTTTTGTCTTTTGTGCTGTTTTTGTTTTCTCTCTTTTCTTTTTTTGTATGTGCGATGTCTGTCAAATTTTACGCCGTCTGGCCATATTTAAACGACATCCACATCCGCAGTGTCTCGCAGTTTGAGACTCTGTCCTCAACTTATCCGTCCTGGCTATTGCACTTGTTTTCCCAGAATCGCCGCACAGAGGCAGAGTCAACGTTGAATCACCAGAGAGTTGATATGATATGTACATTTATATATATATATATATGTACGTATAAAGACAGATAGACATTAAACGCTTTATTCCTGTTGCGTTCGCTTCACAGTTTTCTTTTTGCTTTTAAATTTTTTAGAACCACAAGGAAAAACCCAATTTTTATTTGTTTTTATATTGCAAAAAACTTTCTGCTTATTTTATATTCCACGCAGTGGTTTTTATTATTTTATTTTTATGTATTCCCTTTAACCACAATCTATCTGCTTTGAAGTCAGCCCGGCCACACCTTGTCTGGCACTGACAGTTTTGATAAGACACGCAGCCAAGTTTATTGGAAATGTGCTAAAAGTTGAGAACAGAGACAAGCTAAAATATCCTTAGATACTTTTTACATGAAGCTATAATTCAAAGTAAATAAATATATATATATTTACCACTGATTTTCAGATATGTTTTTGTTATAAACGATATTTTATACTTGACCAGAACAATGCTAAGACGATCTAAATATATATAATTATTTTATAAAAACTTTCTTAATTTTCTACAAGTTAATTAAATACAAATTAATTAAACATATAAAGTAATTTTTAAAAACATAATAATTAAATTTAAAATTTTTTTTTGGTCTTGGTTATTATATACATTTTATACTTTGAATACTGCCCGACTACTCGCCCTTAGCTTTTATTTGTTATTATTTTATTATTGCTCAAGTTCAACATTTGTTGGGTTTTCACAATTTACAGTGAACTTTATAAATTATTTGCCATCTGGCTCTATTTAATAGCTCAATTTAGGCAACTCCCCCTTTCAGTTGGTTGCGCCTGTCACAAATTTTTGTATTTTTCGTAATATCAATAAACGTAATTGTCAGAGTTGATGTTTGAGTTTAGAGATCAAAGTTTCACTTTGCGTGCTGTTCGTTAGACTCGAGCGTGTAATTACAGACCGTCATAAAGTGCCGTACTCACACTGACACACACGCACACACACATACACACACACACACACGCCTACCAATCAATTTAATCTATGCACTCGCATCGTTTGTGCTCGAATTATTGCAAAGTGTGCAGCAAAAATTTGATTATTTCACTTTTTGGGGCTTGTCTGGCAAAAAGCTTTTTGTTTTATGAATATATCAACACTCCCCCCCCCCCCCCCCCCCCCCCCCCCCCCCCCCCCCCCCCCCCCCCCCCCCCCCCCCCCCCCATTTTCCACATTTTGTTTACGTGTCATTGTCAATGGCGGCGCCAGCACATTTATCATTTTATTTTTCACATTTTTACATAATCGCCAGAGTGAAAACCCGTTTTTCGGATGCCTGGCAAAAAAAAATACAAAATGTTGAAATAAAACAATAATAAAAGCAGCGGTAAATGATAATAACACAAAAAAATAACCGGAACCAGTTAAGTTCCACATCGTCGCATCTAACGTCCATTTAAACCGCTAATTGCGCTTCATGACAAACACCTAAAAAATGTGAACACAAAAAAATCTGATTAGAACCACGGTGCGCTTTTAAGTCTGCCCAACTTGGCTATAACTCAACCATTGTTTGAGTGCTTAGAATATAGTATGTGAAGAGGAAGTCTTTAATGTCGAAACCCCAACTTGTCTGGCTTATATAATTTATAAAATTTTAAAATGCAATCATTTTGTACAATTACGCACTCTTCATCCACTCTGTTCATATTCTCTCGATTATTATTCATTTTCATGGCAAGTTATTTTCTGGCTATGGACATTGCGCACTTCGATTATTCGCTATTCGGTTTTGGGAGCTCTTTCGCTTTTCGGCTTTCAGCTTCAGCCGAGCGTGGCGAAAAGAAAAGCTTTTGAAAAACGAAAACACAACTCAACCCGATCTTCAATTGAAAAGGCAACTTTTGATTTCGACGAGTATTTGTTGAGGCGAATTGACTGACTGAATGACTGATTGATTGAGTATAAAATTTTATAAAATGAACAAATTGAAAATCGAAATCAGCGCAAGGAGAAAGCTTAGCACATTTTTTTCACAGTTTTGCACCTGTTTTTATAAATACACGAAAAAAATTTAAAAGTTGAACGAACTTTGTTTTTAGACAGATGGCTATGAAAAATTCAGATTGTTTATGGAGTGAATTATAATGCGGAAGGTTAATAAGATGTTTAGTTCAAGTAAAGTAAATTAAATCATATAATTTCGGCTGCAAATTAAACATACTGCAGATATAACGGGCATGATATGATGATATACAAGATGATAAAATCATACTGCTATAAGGAGGCTTTATTTGAAATGAAACTTAAATTTGAATAAATATCATAGCTTGAAGATACACAACAAAAGACCCACAAGTTATCTTTATCTTTCCCGCCACATAAACGACCCTCGTTATTTACCATGAAATATGTGAATGAAATAAGTTTTTTAAAAAACTGACCTCAAAAAACCATCAAAACAATTCACAATAGCTACAAAACAGTCACAACAATTGAGCTTAATGCCAACTTTTTCTGTGAAACTCCGAAAAAAAACGAAATAAAAAGAAGAGAACCCACGGATTTGTTTTGTTATCTTTTCCCATACTTTGAAGAAAGAATAAAAAAAATATACATACTCCATTGTTATACTATTATCTATGGCTACTTCTTTGGCTCTTCTCAGCTCACATCTGTTTTTCTATTTTGTTGTTTTTTATACCCTGAACCCATTGAAAATGGGTAAAACAGGGTATTATGGTTTTGTTGAAATGTATGTAACAGGCAGCATCTCCGACCCCATAAAGTGTATATATTCTTGATCAGGACGATGAGCTGAGTTGATTTAGCCATGTCCGTCTGTCCGTCTGTCTGTCCGTCTGTATGAACGCAGCGATCTCGGAAACTACAAAAGCTAGAAAGCTGATCTTG
>SCDY01001188.1:0-34762 GCA_004143825.1 Drosophila micromelanica
TATCGAAATTTTTTAAAATAATAATAATAATTAAGAATGTGAACGAGTATAACGCAGTCGGTAACGCCCGACTGCAACGTTCTTACTTGTTTTTAATGTAGACGAGTACTTGATCCCGCCAGCAGTCGTAATGTGTCACTCTTGTTTTCCATTTAAGCGTAACGCGTCTAAATATGCCCGCCTGTTGCTTGATTTGCGTTAATCTTAACACCGCTTTTGTTATGCTGCCCAAATGGAATAAAAGCCCGCGTCTGATTCCTTTCATTACCAGGCACAGCATGGCTCCACTCGTCCCGTTCACCTCCCCCTCCCTTCCCCTTCCCCAAGCGCGTTAATTGTGTGCGCTGCTTATAAACTTGACATGCAGAACGAACGCATTTAAACTATTCTGTGGTTATGGACTAGCTGCACTCATCTGAGTATGTGGGTTCGTCCGGCACAACATAAACTCACACTTAAAATCAATAAACGTAAACTGGGCAACGCCTGCCCACCTACGAGTGCGTTGGAACTGTGTAAGCTGTAAAACTATAAAATAGCACAAACTTATGCACACAATAAGCATAAACAAGCCATTCCAGCAGACAAGCCCTAAAAAATATATGCCAAAAAGCCGTGGCTCCTTCGTATAAAGTTGTTGTTACATGGGTAAACATGTATTTTTATTGCAACGCATAAAAGGATGTCCAGCGGGTATGGACCAGGGCCAATTCCTGATCGTAAAAACACTTAATTACCATTTTATTGCCACAACTATTAGACCACAGCTGACAGTCGCAGGACCGACCTTCATTAGAACTCGTATTGGAGCTCACGTCTTGCACTTCATTTACGCATCAAAAAGTCAGTTCGGTCAGTTCGCAGTGCATATAGCACCACCAGCACCACAGCACGGGCCGTGGTTTAAAATCCGATGGTGGTACAACTACATGCAAAGTGGCCCTGGCCTGTGCGCCCTTCAACGACGACTCTGCAGTTCCAGTCGCAGTTGCGATATCTTTAATGAAATCTGCATGTTTTGTGCCTTAACAAGCATTTTGCTTGTCTACTCATGTCGCTCTCTCGCCCGTAGATGCGATCCTTTTGTGTGGGATTCCTGGCAAACGGCAGAGACGGCTCCGTCGAGCCAATGGACTGGCTGATCGCCAGCTTTGTTGTTGGCATTGTGGGGCTCAGGCAAATCTTGTTAGCGCAAATATTAACTTGTAAATATGATGATGCCCCATGGAAATTGTATAAATCGCTGATAAATATCATTAGGTCTCAACTCCCCAACAACAACTAGCTTAGCTTTATTGCTTTTATTTATTTAAGTTTTTTTTGTTGTTGTCGTTTTGTGATGTTTGTATGTGTGCTTGTATTTGTACAAGTATTTGTATTGCATTGCGCCTTGCAATTCTATTAAGATTTTTATCTTAAGTGCTTGTACAGCCTATTTGCTACACTGCCAGAGAGCGTATACGTACTCGTAATTGTTTAGCAAATCAGTTGGAGAACGTTCTTTGGAAGCTCGCTCTATGCCAATATAATGAGTGTGGCTGTTGCATTTACAGATGCAATTGTTGTAGTTGATTTTGTTGGGCCTGATTGAACAGTAGCAACTGACAATTTGCAATAACATTCGTTTATAAGCAGGAAGTGCGATAACTCAAATTAATTGAACACAAGCAAAAATACTGAGAGAGATGAGACTAACGATATATACATATGTATATATGTATATATTATTACAATACTTATCAGTAGCAGTGCTGTGTGTCATGTGTCTTTGTTTATTCTGCCTGCTCCTGGAACCATCATAATTCTAAGCAGCATACAACACGCTTCGCGCTCGTAAATAACTAAAATTGTGAACAGAACCAGCCAACGAAAATGTTAACAGCAACAGCAAAAGCAACAACAAAGACGTGACAAATGCTCTAAACGAGCTACTTTATAGCGTGGGAGTTGCATTCTGCTCTCTTGACTTGGCCGAAGTTCATGGGAAGCACTATAACGGCGCCAGTGACAGTGGCCTCTATCACTTTTCCTATTCCTATTGCTATCCACATCCCTGTCTCTTTCACTGCGATGGAGTCACTTAGCTGCTCATATTTCAAACGAAACGTGCACATAAACTTCCTACTCATATGCATTTATGTTTATTACACACACACACACTGATACACGCACTTGTCCATATTTGGGCTGCTAATCAGTGCTGCCCTATGGGGTTCCGGTGCTATTTGGTAGTAATTTGGAGCACTCAACGCGAGCAGCGGGCCAGCGGTGCACAGCGACACAGTTGGAAATGCCGCACTTGGCTAACCAAAGCGGCCACAAAACGCTAAACACGGCGCTGCATGGTGCACGCTGCGTATGCGCATTATTTTTCAGACGGGTTCAATAAACGATTAGCTGACCGCCCAGTTCTAAAAGACGTTGTTGTTGTTGTTAGTATTGTTGGCCGGTCGCCGCGACGTTGCGTGTACGTCTGCCAAAGTTATCGCGGCTTTTTACACTAAGACGAAGGCTAATATGTCATTTGGTCATTGATACGTGCGACGACGTCCGAATAGCCAAGCGCATGCACCACCACCATAAGAAGAAGAAGAGCAAAATGGGGAGCGAAGTGGTCTGAGGGCAAACGCAGTGCGGCACGGTGCGACCAAAGCAAAACGCTTACTGTCAGTGTGAGGCGCGTATAATTAATTGCGCCTATCAATATCGCTGTTGTGTCGTGGTTGCTGTTGTTGTTGTTGTTGTTGCTGTTGATGTTGTGGCTACAGCACGCATATGGCTAAAGGCAACGCCAAAAGTTGGCTGCGTGCTTAGCCAGGCAGCCCCCATGGCCATCGGCAGCAGCTCATTGAGATAAGCCTGTCCGTTTTTACGCATTTGGATTTTGTATAAATCATGGCCATGCGAAATGTTGTGTCAGCAGCTCTTAAATGAAGAAATAACAAGAATATGCTCTTCTATGTTATGGTAAGCATGGATTTCTTATGATAAACCTTTTGAATAATGAAAGTGTTCTATTGTATTCCATTTTCTACCTGCAAGTTTTTGTCGTAGATCCGGGTTGGGTATCATATTATTTATACCCCAATTTTCTGCTGTGTTTTTAAACTTCAACGTTTGTCAAAGTATTCCACACTCGCAATGTTTGCTTTATCACAAAACACAAAACAACCATAACAACAACTAATGGCTCGTATCTGTAGCTACAAATAACATAACATAAATTGTTATCAAGCTACAGAGAAAGTGACTGAAAGCGGAAAAAAACTACACAGAATGTTATCGAACAATAACACTTGACTAACCCATTTCCAATTAGACACACGACAAAAACTGCAACTACAATAAAAAAAGAAATGCCAAGACCTTGACCCCCATGAGAGAATTTGATTGGACTTTTTGCAAATGCCAAATGCAAATTATTTGCGCAAGAGAGCAAATCTGCCCACTTGCTAAATGACTCACCCAATCGTAGCGGATGTGGTCAATGGAATCGCATGGGCTTGTCATAAAACTGAGTGTGGGTGAGTCGAGTACACCTTAAAGGCAGACAACAGCGCTACGAAATACACTCAAACAATATATGTAAACCAGCTATGACGAGTAGCTAAATGACAAAGAAGGGCTCTCAAATGGGCTGCGCCGTTGCTGGGCCGTGTGACTCATTCAGCGAGTTGGCCATAAAATAGCCCAAGCCATGCACTTTATACAGGTCTGAGGTATTCCAAATGTCGGGAGTTTGGTGGTTAGTTTACAATAGACCCTCATTGCTATGGCTTCCAGTAATGCTTTCCACCCCGTGCAGCTAAACAGGGCACCAGCAGCAAGTGCAACATTAAAACTTAACACAGACCCTGCGGCTAATTTATGTCTTATTTCTGTTGCTGCAGTTTTTGTTGTTGCCGTTGCTGGGCTACTGTCTGCTGTATGCAAATGCAAAATTCAAAATGATTGATGTAGCCACGCTGCCTTTTATTGTTAGTGTTGTTTTGGATCTGCACAAAAAGGAAAAAGTCAAAAAAAAGCAAAAATCAAAAAATTCTCTTTGTTCAAAATGTTGGCATTTTGAAGTGCGAGTAATTGCAGCTGCAATAGTATTCATGTTGTTGTCTTTTCGACTGGCCAAGTTCCTCGGCATTTTGGCAATACTGTAGCTGCTGCTGCTGCTGCCGCTGCTGCTGCTGTTTCTGTTGCTGTTGCTGTCTACTAGCAACT
Source organism: Drosophila micromelanica (assembly GCA_004143825.1). Lineage (NCBI taxonomy): Eukaryota > Metazoa > Arthropoda > Insecta > Diptera > Drosophilidae > Drosophila > Drosophila micromelanica. Next base: position 4,216 of record SCDY01001188.1, read on the forward strand.
TCCTTTCACAAGCCAGCCAGAGAAAAATGGCTCTGACATGCCAGCATGATGGGCACTTGAATGTTTGAAAATTATAGACTACTCTGTCGTATACATTTCACAGATGTCGGTCCGAATCCCACGAGCAATTGTTGCAAGCTTAGCTAAAATAATATATATTTATATATAATATATATACATATATATAGACGTATATATAATATAGGGCGCACAAATGACCAACTGTTAGTTTTTGTCAACAATTTCAAATCAACTGCACGTGCTCGCTCGTACTCGTGGATTACATATTCATGTTTCTAACAAATCGCTTCACCTTGACAGTCAAAAGATCTATAAAATGGCCCAACAACAACAGCGAGATCAACAATATTATGCAAACATGTTTTATTAACAAAATACTCGTACCTTGAGGCAAGGGCCTTCATTGCGTACCAGCAGCAACAACAAGTTCATAAAAAATGCGGCTAATTACGCGATCGAGCTTCAACAAATACATATGAGTGCGTGTACCCACAGGTAATTACGGGCCGAGCACATGCCACATTATTCTTTTGTGCAATAAGCACGACACCGCTCCCTGAACCCAGCCACCTGCCCGCCCCCCACCGACATGTGGGTTGCCGCTTAGCGGTTTTTTTTTCGTGTAAGTAGCTGTAGTAGATGCCGACTCAGATGCCGTCGCAAACTCCAACACCGGCGACACTTGTGCGCATGTGCAGCCTTACACACACACCCATACACACACACGCTCACAGGGACACGCTTGCACACACATTTTGTTGGCATATAAAAGCTAAAAACTGCCGCTAGCACAAAACAAGCAACATAAACGTCAGTCAGGCTCGCCGAAAAACCGGTTGAGTTATGAAAAATTATGATTGTCACTGGTCGGTCGGTTGGTTGGTCGAGCGGTCGCGCGGTTGTTGCTGCTGCTGTAGTTGCTGCTCCAACAACAAAGCCACCAACATCAGCAACAACAACAGCAACAAAAATGTGTAACAAATTCAAGTTAAACATGCGCTTTGTTTGCCGCTCTCGTTTCTCTTGTTGTTTTGTTTTGTTTTTTCATTTAGGCTAAAAGCCAACACCAAATAGACAACAGTTACAGTAACTACAACAACAGCTACAAATACAGCAATGCCAAGTGTCTCTATATAATTATTTGCCCACGTTTCGCATGTTTTTCCAGACTGACTGTCGTCGTTTTCGCTAAGGTGTGTCTCTCTACAGATTGTTGCATACCCTGTTCTCAAGTTTAACATGGGGAATGCATACTTTACCCGCAATGGAAATCAATCTATTAAAATTTCAGACGCACTATAGAAGTTGAAGCAGAAACAGGATATCTATTAGTTGAGCATAATAATGTGTATTGAATATTTGGCTAGGCACAATGTGCGCAACATGTGTTGCAAGCAATAGCAGCTGTTGGCAACATGTTGCCAATGCCTCATTTGCTAGTGGCAATCATCAATTTGTATGCCGCGCGCAGTTGCCGCTAATTTAAATGATCGTCTTTTAAATTGCATTTCTATTTTAATGCGTCTGCTCCTCTTGTTGCTCCTTGGTTGATTGTTATTGCTGCTTTGAAGTGCAGCTGAAGTTTTTTGCAATTACGCGTGCAACATTTCAATTGAACAAATGCAATGCAGCGACATTTATTATATGGCATAGGGGACGAGGAGTGGAGCAAACATGTTGCCCCAGACTTCATAAATTCTTGCAGAGAAACTCAAGGCGCAGCTCACTTGGAGCTTAGCTCGAATATGCCTCAGTATCCCTTTGAAGCAGCTGCGTAAATTGTCATCAGCTGTCAGTGTCAGTTTTAATTAGTTTGTTTACAGCAGCAACAACAATAATAATCATAAGAATAACCGCTACCAAGACAAAGCTGCAGACGCAGTCAACACGCACTGAGTTTGCTTCAATCATATCAATTTGGTTTTTCAGCCCGTTTAGTTGACTCTGTTGTTGTCACCCGCACCCCACCCCTTTTTAAATAACTTTAAATTGTGTGTGCGCTATAAAACATTTTGTTCTGTTGTATAGAGCAAACGGTCAATAATGCACTGGGTTAATTACCAGTCGCCCGTCTTTATTTGCTGGAGCTGTGTCTGAAGTTGAGACAATGATTGGAAGCTGATTACATGATGCATGGACCATGCTCCCAGTTCTTATCAACGACTGAGACAAGAATATATGACATTAAATAAACTAACAAGAAGTTTTAGTTTAGTTAATTCTTGTAATGAATATATTTATTTGTTATGCAAACTTATTTCACTAATCTGTAGGCAAAAGTTAAAATATTAAGCCTAAATTTTCCCATTTGAACTAATATATGAAATCTTTTAAAAATATACTTAAGCGCTCGCTAAAAGCGGACTCCATTTACAATAGAAAAATCGCGAGCTCATAAAATTTTATGACAAACAAATTGAATACCATTTTATGGCCAGGCGACATTGGCATTTTCGTTGTTGTTATTATACTATCAGCAAACAATAAATGTTAATTAGTAAAATTTATGCAATGTGGCCTATTGACACTTTTCTGTTTTGTCTTCTTTTTGCCATTTGCTCTGCCCATAAAAAATAAAGGCAGTCAAAATAGCTAAAAAGAATGTCGCTATAAATGCCTGGTTTTTGTTGTTGTTTTTATTGTTGTTGCTTTTTTCTCGGGTCCGTAACACAATTCGCAATTAAGCGAATTTTGTTGTATGACAAATAAAAATTTAATACGATAAAATAAACAAAAAGAAAAAAAAAACAAACAAAGCGGACACCATATCGAGTTTTGAACCTGTTTTGGATTTCAATATGTGATGTCAACGTAGAGGCTCAAATTGTTTGCATATTTCGCGGACTCTCGAGTCCTTAGCTCCAAGAACAAAGGCAAAAGTATCCCTTAAATTACATCATTTATGTAAAATTGAGTGGAAATGCAAATTCTTTGAATGGTCTTTTGATTAAAACCAACAGAAAGTCAATATTAATTCGGGCCGGAGTGAAGGCGTTGCCGATGCCCGCAATTTAAGCAAAAATTATGGCAAACTCTGCAAATGGAGCTTACGAGTGCCGATCCTGAGCAAAGCAAACAAAATGGGTTACGACCCGTGCACATTTTTCATTACAAATTGAGTCATTAAATTTATTTATACGCGGCGAAAGGCACCACTGAACCGGGCAACTGCAGAGCAGTAAAAATCACTTCCGCATTACTGCAAACAGCGACTCCCAATTCTGGGTCAAATTTGGCGAAGCCTGCCACGGCGGTTACGACTGCGACATTGCACATTGCAAATAACTGCAAGGGGTAGCTGCACTCATATAAGTATCATTTTTTATGGCTTTTCATTATGTTCGCATATATAATTCTTAATAAGAAAGTTGGCTCCGCTGTTCTTTGGCTTTGTTTCTGCGCCTGCGCTGGCGCTTTACAAAAAATAAAAAAAAAAATTTAACTGGCACAAATTACTCGTATGTATAAAGTATTATATTTTAATAGGCCATGCCAAAAATAAATATGAATTTCGGGCTTTTTTTTTGTGGGTCAACGGAACTTTTGATTTCACTTCCAAAAACAATTTGATCATCGGCGCGAAAACCAGCTCAGCGATAGTTGGCATCTATGATTTACCATGCCGGGCCACTTGACAATAATTTACGCAAATAGCATAATTCGCTTCAGGGGCGCAAAATGTAAAGAAGACGACGACGCTGAGGATGGGATTGAGGTTGAGGTTGAGGATGATAGTGGTTGGCTGTCTGGCTGCTCCTGCAATGACTATAACTATGTACTTAAAGAGGAGTGAAACGAGCCCAGATCCAGATCCAGACCCAGACTCAGACTGGGACTTAGAGTACAGAGCAAGATGTTGCTGCAGACTACGACGCCTAATGAGGCTTTTGTCTGTGGGCTGTGCTAAGCCCGCTCATTGTGACTCACAATGATTTTCACTTGCAGGAACATGGACAGGAGACTGAGGCTGGTACTGAGACTGGGACTGGGATTGAAACTGGGCGTGCGTTGGTTATTTGCGTGCCGGCGCGCCAATCGGCTCTTGCATCTGCAATAACAACAATCACAACAACAAACAGCTTGATAAGCAGCACAAGTTTTGAAAAGCGCCGCTTACATGCACAAAAGCCATGCTCAGAGATTGCAGCTGTGGTTTCTTTTAATTGCAAATGCAACAAAAAAAAATACACAACTTACAATTCACGCACATTCACATCGATGGATGGGCCACAGATTGGCGATTGCCATTGCGATTGCTTTTAGTCGTATTGCCTCGCGCCATATCAAACGTCGACATCTCGGCGCACCGCCAACCACTTCAAATATCATCGGAGTGCACACCTTAGAATTATTGGCGCTAGACATGCAAATCCATGCGGCACGGCAACGACATCCACTCGTCGTTGTCCCTCGTTCTCCTTGGCCTGTGGCAAAAAATGCAATTGCAGAGGTTTCTTACAGATTTCATAATCTCCAAAGGAGCATAAATCAAAATCGCTTTATTTATACGGCGACAGTTGTTACAATTCTATCAGCAGTCTGCGCTTTAGCCCAAAAACAAAAAAAAGAATAATACAAACAAATTGGGTTTCAGCTGATGCGTTCCCAATTTGCAGTCATGCCAAATGGTTCGCCCCGGCTCGAAAACGAGTATTTATTGAAATATGTTTTTTTTGGGGGCAACAATTTCTAAACAATTGTGAGCTTTAATCGAACCAACAACTTTGTTTGTCTTTGCCACTCGCGTTGTGTGTGGCAAGCATGCGAATGCGATGATAGAGTTGTTGCCACAGCGGGAAAGTTAAGCATCTATAAAAGCGGTACTTGTGAAAAAAAAACACTAGAACAACATTCCAAAATCTAATTAGAGTACAGCTTTGCTAGAATTGGGAACTGAAAGTATTTAGCTTATTTTCTTTCTTAAAATAACAACAAATTAACAAAATGACTATAAATAAACTTGAACTGGTGTTAGACATGAAGATACCCCTTAAATTACTTATGACAATATTTTTCTATAATTTCTTTTGTAGTATAACAGAAATTATTTAGAGCATTATGCAAATGCAGTTCTTCAGTTTACCCGCTACAACCCTAATTACTAATGAGCATAAGTGCTTTACATAGCTAAAAAAAAATCTAATTACCAAAACATGCGCGCCTGATATTAACGAAAGCTCATTAAAGAACGCTGCAGCTGTCAATGGTAAAAGAAGAAGGAGAAAAAGAAAAAAATTGAGACGACTAGAAAAAATCGTTTGGTCATATTTATGCAGCTTATTTACCTTTGGCACCTCATTATAACGACCCAAAAGCCACATGGCGTAACCGCAGACGACGACAACGCCTCGCCCAATCATTTAGAGAACAATTACAAGCAAAGCTCTTCAAACAGATCTCTCAGCGCACTTGGGGTATGGGGCATGGGGTATGGGGTATGCGGTATGCGGTCTGCCATTGTGGAATTCATTAGTAAACAAAATAACAGAATATGTGGTTGAATAGCTTTGGGTGCATTCACCTGCAGTTGGAGTTGCTTTTATCTTGGTTCGCTAGATAGATATTAGTAGATAGATCTAAGAGTCAATTGGGTCAACAGGCAGATTAGCGCTGCATCGTTTTCAATTTCAATTTGAATTGATCAAATCGTTCACAGACTGATTGATTGCGCCCAATTATTGGATGCTGCCCTGTCTACTTGCTGTTAACGGGGTTATATAATAAATTTCCATGTGACTTTGATCAGTGCACAAAGCGCTGGCAAAGTAAACAAAACTGAAACTGTAACAAGTTTTATGCATTGAATATCGATTTTGATGTGAAATGAGTGCGCATTCAAATGAAATGAATGCGCTATGTGTGTGCTGCCCGCCCCGTTGTTTATTTTGTTGTAAACATCCGGACGTGCAGTAAAATGTTGCATATTGTGCAGGAAGCCAATGTCGAGTTATGTATGTTGCCGCTGCTTCAGGCAGCCTACAGGGCGTATTTTTTTTTTATTATTATTTTTTTCGGGGGGAAACAAATTTTTGAATTTATTTGTCAATGACGTTGCCGGCAGTGCACACGTCTTCAAGACGAGTGCAGTCTGTGAATTCCGCGAGCATAATCTCTTACAGTTTTAAATAATTTTTTAGTGCATTTAATTATAATGTGTGTGTGTGTGTGTGGCAACAAAATGTCAAAAATTTATTGCACAAGGTGTGGCTTTAGTTTAAATTATGTATTTAAGAAAAAACGAGTGCCTATAATTTATTTTATTAATGTTTTTGTTGTTTCTTTACAGGTAAATTATGCAAATGTTTTGAACTGTTTTTTGCCACTCTCAAATCAAGATTACGTTGTACGTATGTATATGTAAATGTGAGTAAATTTAAGTGAAGTTAAAGGCGTATGACTTGTCATGTACGCCGAACAATGAGCAACAACAAATTGCGCATACGCAACGTTGGTAGTAAATAATTTTTGAGTGTTTCATTGATCTTGTTACTGCTGTTCCTTATGTCAATATATAATATTTTGCACATTTGAATATACTTCCTGATAACGATCACCTTGGCAGATGTGATATCAATATGCTCCTTATTGTTGCATTTGACATGCCCGTCTCAAAATCCAATTTGTAACAATTTAAAATTCACTTGACGTCGCAAGTCCTTGACACCTTTTTCTGCATTATTTTAATTACTTGGCTGCGCTGGCATAGCCAACATTTTAATATGCACAAATGCCATGCCAGCGGCCCATTCGATGTGCGCAATTTGTCATCCTGACAGTGTGTGGCTAAAGCGGGGCAGTGTTTGCATTTGGCCAACATCAACAGGCAGAGCATGGCTTTGTCTTTGCTTCGGCTGGATATTTATGCTGTTTATGCATGTGCGCGCATGCTTAATTACGAATCCGCTAAAACTGTCACAATCGCTAAGAGCTGAGCATTTGTCAAATTGACAGCAGCCGCTCAGCGATTGCGCAGCTTTTGCGCTTAATCTTGACGAGCGCTGTGCGCTGTTCGCTGTTCGCTCTGCGCTTCGGGATGTGTCGAATGGCAGCGCGCACGCGCAGAATTTGAGCTGGTGAGCGTTTGTTGAGTAATGCGCGCTTAGCACGCACCCTAAATGAGTCGCCTCTGTCTGAGCTTAAGCCAATGTACAGTGTACACACCCTAAGAAGTGCTCATATTTCATGAGTCAATAAACTGAGTGGGACACGCGCAGACGTGAGCGCGTAAACTGTGCACAACAATTTATTGTTACGCTCTGGGCTAAACTGTAATGATATTTTCATTAACTTGGCCTTTACCGAAAGCCCCGACCACGCGCAGTAGGCATAGCCGCAGCCACAGCCACAGCCAACAATTGAATCACTACAACAATTCAAACAGGTGCAGGTGAAGCACTCGCTCCAACACTAATCACTGCCCGTTGAGTGGCTATCGAAACGCGTCAAAGAGCCAACACTAATGCTGTCAATTGTGAGAGTATTGTATCAAGTATTTGCATAAGACGTCCTTGTCCTTGTCCCTGACTACGAGTACGTGAAATCAATACAGACAGTTGGCGCTGTCAGTTTGTCATCAGATTTACAATATGAACTGGGTGACAAGCCAACTGATATTAATGGGAGTTGTGTTGACTAACGTATTAGCAATGGCTATTATCTAATTCGGCTTAAAGTCCTTGCTAAAACAAATAAGAACGTTGCAGTTCACTAATCATTGTATAATAAGAGCTTGCAACAGTCGCGAATCAGTTTTTCATTTCTGACGCAGACGTTACACAAACCCAATGTACTATATTCATTTCCTGATGGAGAAGCAACCAATTTACGATTTCTTACTCCTGGGATTCTAACTCTATGCATTTCCATGAACCAAAGATATATATTTTTGTGTTTAAAGATATTTTATAATTGCAAAGATAATTAAGCTTCGGCACCCCGATGATACCTGTTAACTCTTAAATAGATAACGTAACAAACAAAAAATTCAGCTAAAACGTGCACATCCCCCAGCTTAACTAGTTTTATGATGTGGTGGCAATGACATAGACTGTTAAGACCTCTGAGCGGTGTTACCAACTAAACAAGATTATGCATGATGCATTTGATTTTAAGCATATGTGATCTGCTGCCATGGCCATCTGCTTCTTCTAGCCGATGCGGGCTTATAAATAGGCAACAAAGTTAAAATTAATTTCAATAAACAGCCGCAGTCTGTGGCCTTTGGCATGGGCCCGTCGGGCGGCTGTGTCAGTCGGAGCGTTTGGCTGGAAGAAATGCCGCCCAAAAGGCCAACGCATGTTAATGTTACCGTTGCGCATTGGCTGACTCATGACGCAGATCGGGCCCGCTGTCATTTTGGCCATTTGCGTTGTCAGTCGCTTTGGCCATATACGAGCACGAGTGCAGGCAAATATATATACAAAAGGATTTGTCTGTGGCCAATGGCGCTTTGATTAATTGCCGACTTAGAGCCTGGGCATTCTCGTTAGGCCAAACTGACGCTGACGCTGACGTGCAGAGATGTCGGTTTGCGGATGGCGTTGGCGTGAATCACTTGAGCCAAAAGGTCAGGCAACAAGGTTGAAGAAATGCAAACTGCAAAATTAATTGCCAAGTTTGTCTGAGAAACGCGGAAATTAATTGGGCGACTACCTAACCGAAACAGCCACACAACAACAATCAGCAGCAGCAGCAGCAACAGCAGCAACAACAAAGAAACGAGATAACAAAAAAAGTTTGTGGCACAGCAAATTGGCAACAAATAAGAGTACCAGCTGGTGACAACTGCACTGGCCCAATACTTGTTATAAATGGCAAATGGCAGGCTGCAAAGCATTTGGCTTCTGCGCATTTTTGCGTGAAGAGTGTGGGTCAGCGATAGCGATAGAGAAAGAGAAAGAGAGTCATTACCAGCCAGCCACGCAATGCAGCAGCCAGTCAATTCCCGGGGTCAACAGGTTAATGGGCAGCATTAACAGGCCAACGTACGTGGCCAACAACGCTCCAAGTTGGAGCCGATGCCGGGAGCGTTAATGTCTGTCGCTTTGATTGCCAATGCGCCCGTGGCTGTAAACTTTTTCTGCGCTGCGCACCTTAAAACGAATGCGTTTATAAATCTATTGAAGATATATTTTATTTTCGTTTTACGTGGTCTCCCCCTCTCTGTTTCACTCCTCCTCGCTCTCTCTCTCTCTCTCTCTGTAGTGCAGCTGGAAAGCGAAACTTTTAACTGCTGCATGTAATGCACTTATAAAAGCTGCGGACATTGCGGCAATTTGTATGCGCTTTGTTGACTACTCATGCATATGATTGACTTATTGATTGCTTGATTGATCGATGGCCCGGCCAAAGTGACGGACTGACTGACATTAAGCGGCTGCCATCAACTCCCAGTACCCCTCAATTAGCCAAAGCCGACAATTGCTCTGCTGCGGGCGGGTTCATAGAACTTTGCTACCGTTATTTCTCTCGTGTGTTAGCTCCAATAACACATTTGCCATTTTGCTTTATGCTAATTATAAGTATGCCAAATCGGGCGTCTAGACTTCATAAATAACCCCATCGAGCTATGTACGTGCCACGCATGCGCACATACAATCATGCTACTCCGATATACTATTCAGTTGTTATTTTTATATACATTTATTTTTATACACAACAACTTGAAGTGCATTGACAAATATGTATTTACGATGTCAAACGAAACGCATTGAAATGCATTGCAAAATGTGCAAAAATGTTTTCCAGCTCTCGATGCCATAAATTACGAGTTAAGCATGCGAGAAGGGTGTTCACTACTAGTGTTTTTTTTATTTTTCCTTATTTTCATGATGCATACAAATAGTAGAAATACAACAACAACAACTGTCAACCTACTTAAGTTTTAATTTATGCGTAAGTCTGGATTTAGTAGCTTTACAATATTAATTGTCTGCTCCTTATGATAACGGCAGCAAAAACAACAACAACGAAACATGGGGCTATAAATCACAATATCATACATAAGCACACGATTATATGTCGCATTTGGATTTATTGAATATAAGCATATGGCAAAGGAGGCAGCAGCTTTTGGATGTTTTTTTGAGGTTTCAGCTGTGGCATATTTTGTGTTTTATGCGTTTTTTATGATATTGTTCTTGTGTGGATCGTTTTCAAAGGGTTTAAAATGGGGATACAGTCAAAGTATGTGAACATTGCCATGGGATCCCAGTTACTTTTTGTGACGAACATGTATTTAAAAAGGAAATAGTAAAATACCTGTACTAGAGGATGTAATAAAATATTGAAGAGAAATATAAAATTTTAAACTATAAAAACATATAATAAAATGATCTGAAGCTTCAGGGCTATCCATAATTTAATACTTTCAAGTTCTCATTTGCTTATTATCATTTTTGGGCTTATTTACTTCATCATTAAATGCAAGAGGGTCCACACTTTGGGGCATGTTTAAAAAAAAGAGTTGACAAATCGTTGGTAGCACGTCCATTGGCAGCTTCTGGTGTAATTTCTCAGCTTTAACAAATGAATTTTAGATGTAATATGAAACCCGGCGGCGATAAATAGGGCGCCACAAAAACAATAAACAGCCAATTTTGAAATTTCTCTACAGGCTTAAAGCTCAATGAATCTACGTATGTATATGAATTTATTTATATGTGGCACTGCCATCAGCGACTGAGCTCAGCGGACTTTACAAAATCCTATTAGAGCTGTCCAAACTGCTATAGGCACGATAAAAGCCTTGGCAAAAATTTAATAAATAATAAAAAAAAAAAGCAAAAAATAATAATAAATACAAAGAGCGCTGTGCAGCTGTGCAAAGCCTCAAAATAGCCGCCAGTTAGTGGCAAAGATCGCAACACTCCATGCCAGCACAGGTTAGGATTGGGGTCTGAATGGGGGGTGCGGATGCGGGTGCGGGCCCTGGGCCTGGCACACACATGGCAAACAGTTGTGAGCGGCGGCTGTGCTTGGCTTTTAGGCTTTCGCCTCATTGCGTGGGTGTGTGTAATTTGACATCTTCATGAAATAATTAAAATTATTTATTGTTAATTTATTTTCGCTGTCGCCCGGCAATCGATAAAGTGAAAGATAAGCCGAGTGCATTAAACAATTGAAATTAATTTGTCATACATTTGACACGAGGCGTGGCACACAGGCGCACACCGGACAAATAGCCACTCACAAAAGAAGCACACACAGATTGGCTGGTGAAAGGAATATCCAGAGCATTGCGGCACTTTCACAAAAGCTTTCAGGCCGCTACCAAAGGTCAACATCAACCCCAAGGGTAGTTGAGCTAGCCAAGTTTCGAACCTCGCGAGAGCCGTGGCTGCCAGTGGACTGTGGGCATTTCCCACTGTCACTGCCACTGCCACTGCTACTAGCTACCAGCTACCTGGTACCTGCTGCTGGCTGTCCTGGGGGCAAATACTTTGCTGTGGCTCTTGTTGCTGCAGCGCAGCGAATGCAATTAAATGGATGCAGGCCGCCGCCATCGGCAGTTTAACGCGGCAGTTAATCATCCATCGACATGTGGATGCTGCCTGGCGACTCCCAACTCACAACTCCCGATTGCTGACTGTCGGCTGCCGGCAACATATATGGCGGTCACTTCTAAGCGGCATTCGAAAGTGTTGCGCAAAAGCAGTTTGCAATTAAAACATGATGGCATTGCCGCTGCCAACAGCAACTGTTGCTGCTGCCGCTGGTGCTGTCGTCTAGACGAGGCGACAACAGCGGCAGTCACCATGACGCACAGATGGCGCTGCTGTGCGCGACTGATGTGCGCGGCGAATTGGCTTTCAGTGAAGCCAAAGTGCGCCGGCGCAGGAATGAGGAAACTCTGGTGAAAAGCTGAGATGCGTTGAAAAATGTGGTTAATTGTTTTTTGGTGCGCCCTCTGTTTTGTCTTTCTCTCTCTTTCTCTCTGTTTTATATGTTTCATGCAATTAATTCAAGTCCTCTGTGTGTTTTGCAGAATCATACTCCATGGATATACGACAATGTCCAATGCTCGCGAGCTGGCATTGATCGAGAAATGGGCTGACATTGCAACGCCACCGACATCGACACTGCCAGGGCTATCGCCAACATCGCCGAGTACCATCATCAAGTTCTGCTGTTGTCCACAGCGCAGGCGCTACACTCTAAAGCAGCCCAAGCTGAAGTCGTCGGCAAACACGCTGCATGCTAGAAATATATTCGTCGATAACGATTTTACATATATTGATGATGTGCCACGCGCCAGTCACAATAGCAGCAGCAGCAGCAGCAACAGCAGCAGCAGTACCAAGAGTAATAAGCGACGCCAAGATTGCGACAGTGATTACGATTGCAATGATTGTGATGATGAGGCAAATGATATCGCCGAGATCTCTGGCAACAACAACAAAAGCAACAACGACCACGACGGAAATGTGGCGCTGATATTAATGAATCAACGAAATGTGCCTGAACAATGGCGGCAGGACTACAAAGACAGCAGCAACAGCGACAGCAACAAGCGTAGCAGCCAACTAACAGCAGCAACTGCATCAGCAACAACAACGATTCAAAGTAAAACTTGCGCTGTCACAAACGGCCAGCGAAGTGGCAATGAGCAGCAGCAAAAACAACAACAACAGCAACAGCAACAACCAACCCAAAGACTTAGCAATAGCTTGCAACAGCAACAACAACAACAACAAGAGCAACAACTGCAACATAGCAATAAGGAAAATACACTAAGCAACAACAACAACAAGCCGCGCTGTAATTATTGTGAATTACCCGACGACGCCGTGCCCCAAACGAACAACAAAAACAAAAACACGAAAATTGATTCACCGAAGTCGTCGCAGAATAAAATGACAATTACGACAGCAGCAACAACAACGAACGTGGCAGCAACGGCCACAGCCAGCGAGTGTGGGTTGACACTGCCAACATCAGCAACAGCAACAGAAACAGCAACGACAACAGCGGCAACAACAACAACAACAACAACAGCAGGAGAAGAGTTTGTGGGTGCTGCCACAGAAGTGCTGTGCAGCGATAAAGCAACATTGACAGCAACAGCAACGTTGCCGCCAACAACAACACCTAAGCCCAGCATAGCAGCACGTCCGACCACGCCCAGCCGCCTTAAGACTGTGATCAAAACGACAATGGTGAAGCGTAGTCCTAGCCATGACTCAACGCATGCAACTGCGACGCATATGCTGCAACCGAACAGCTGCAACAGCAACAACGGCAATACCGACGAGCCCAGACGTTCGGTTAGGGAGCGCATCGCCGCCTTTGCGGCAGGAAATGGTAAGTTTTTAGTTTTTTTTTTTTTGCTCCCCCCCCCTCTTTTTGCTTAATCAGCTTTGGCAACTAAGTCGCGTTGTTGCCAGAGTCTGGGCGGAAATGTTGTTGCTGTGGGAAAATCGGCCACGGGCTGAGCACACAGTCATTAGGCTAGTTAATAGCTAACAATAAGTTATTAATTGATTTGTGCAGTGGAGTCGAGTCTCGTAAGGGAAAAGACCCATGACTAGCTGCAGATCGCAAAACTCACACCCACTGTCTGTCTGTCCATCTGTCTGACTGACTTGCCATACATCCCTGGGGGCAACACGCCGAAGGTCAGCCAGCTCATTGTCCAGTCATTTCCTGTTATTGATCGCTCATCGCGTCTCTGCTGAGCTGTTACAAATAGCCACAAAGCACAAAAAGCGTTTCATATCATTTTAATTGAAGATCAGATACGAAACATCAAGCATCTGAATCACTGACAGGCCAATTACTTAAAATGCTAAATGCGATAAATTAAATGTAATTTAGTGACAATGCTTAGACGCTGACTAAGAAACTGCTCAATAATTACTTGACAATTTAGTAATCATATAAATACAAAGTCGTTAAAAATTAAATTTAAAATGTCAGACAGCTGCTTATATGTTTTCTAAGTATTATTTGCCTTTTATTTACATTCAAAAGTCAAAAGAAATCGACTGCAATTTTGTTTTTCATGAATTATGCATGACGTTGAGCTTTGTATTTCCGTTAGCCTGACACACTCACATCGACACACCTTTTGCATAACACAGACAAACACAGTACACACACACACACACACATACGACTCTATTACAAGTCAATTAAATGCTGCAATGTTTAATAAAAAGCCTCTTAAGGCCGCATAAAACTTTTCATGAAAAAGTCACTTGAAATTGTGATTAATAATAAAAGAAAAAAATGTTTTTTTATTAGTGCGTCTGCATTTGTGCGGCAATTGGAAATGTCGTAAAAGCGCCGCCGCCATTCAACAGAGTTGCATAAAAAATTATTATTACCGCCTAGCTGGGTGCAGTTGCGTATCCACCCAAAAAAATAAAAAATTAAAATAAAAGAAAAGTACAAAAAACACACCTCGCTTTGGGCTTTGTCACCAACCGTAAGTGCACTTTACTTGGCTCATGATACGCCCCAAAGTCAATTGCCACCCGCTGCCAGTTGTCAGTTTTGCATGCACACACACACACACATACACACGCACACAGGAAACACGTACACTGCGTTCGACGTCATGAACGCATATTATATCATTTTGATAGGCAAATGAGGCTTGAAAGCCGACCTGGACTCCAGCCAAGTTAAGCTGAGTTCTTGCCCTTAGCCAGCTGACGTGTGACGGCTTAAGGCGCCAATCTGTTGATCATCGCAATAACGACGACGTTGTCCAAAGCGAACGCACGTCAGGCTCAGAGAATGAGCGGCTTTCATTTGCAGCCGCTCAAGCATTGGTAATCATCGTCATAATGGACAGCCTGCCCATTGGACCTTCGCCTTACTCTCAGCCCGATTTTCATTGCATTTGCCGAGTTGGCAGCTTCTGCTGTGCACATGTTTATTTATTTTATTCTTATTTTTATTTGCTTTTTGTTTTTTGCCTTGCCTCTCCTTATAACCCACTTACAGCCGTACTTCAGCGGAGTGTTGTTGTTAAGTGCATTGAGGTAGGCCAACATTAGCCTTATTTGCTTGATTCATTTGAGTTCCCAAAGCATTTTCGATAGACCCTCGCTTTTGGTGTGCTTTCAATTAGGCGAAATTACTGTGACACCTCTCGCGGCAGTGTGCGCAATGAGCAATTAATCACGTTCAAGTGACCTCAGTCTCAGAATCAATCAACAACAACAACAACGACAATTAAATCAACCACACGCCCATCCACGAACAATGTCTGACGGACAGTGGCCATTTAGCGGGACACACCCAGCAAACAATTTTATTTTAAGTCAACAAGCAAATAAGTACAAATATATTTCATTTTCTCGCATTGGCTTTTGTTTGCATATATGTATAAATGACGAATGTGGTATTTGTAGAGGCGCAAAGTCTAAAAAATTGTTTATAGCCAACCATCAAGTAGTAGAACAAAGGCCGAGAGAGTTATTTCCGTCCGTTGAGTTGTGCTAATTAAATGCCGCACAAAAAGCCAGAATTTGGCAGACTGTCAGTATGTCGTAGGAGAGGGCTGCGACTGAGACTGGCATTGTGATTGGACCTGTGACTGAGAAGACCTCCCATGAACTTTAAGCGCGCCTCCCACATACAATCACACATGCCACATGGCGGCCAATTGGCAAATGTACCGTTAGCGTTGCACAATTGAAATATTGCCAAAAAGGCAGAAGAAAAGTGCAGCTTAGTGTGGGCCTGCTCAGGCCCGGCCTGGCCTGGCATGGCTTAGCTGGCGAGCTGCCAATCGCCACAAGACGATCAATTGGTGGACGCTTTCAAGCTGACTCCGAACCAGACCCAGACCCCCATAAAATGTAGCCAAACTGTCGCTGTCTTCGGCCTGCCTGACTGACTCGTTTGCGCCGCTGATTTACGAGCTCGCCACGGGTCGTTGTCGTTGTGTAACGCATGCGATTCAGAATTTTTAAATGCCAAGCTCTGACCAGCAGCAACAGCAACAGCAGCAGCTAAGACCCCAGCCAAGCCAAAGATTGAGCCTGCCGGCTGTTGTTGCTGTGGCTGTTGTTGTCGCCAAGTCGCGACGGTGGCGGCGACATTTTAATCAACAAACTCAATCGAACGCACGCATGCGCAATAAAAACAAAAATAAAATCAAACTTATAAAATCAACAACAAAAATACTTAACCGTTTCACTTACACACACACACACACACACTCACACAACCCAGCCGGTTGCCTCCTGAGTTCTCTTTAAGCGTTCGATTGGGAGACGGCGACAACAACAACTGACGGACGCCAACAAAAAAGTTCACTTGATCTTCAGTCACTTTGCCCCTATGCGAATTTTAATGCGATTTATGGTGATACCTTAGCCCATTTGCATATCCATGTGGGCTGTACATAGTGCGAATATGCCAAGAAGTATTGCAAAGAAATGAAAGTAGATATATCTGTCTATATCTATGCATAGCTCGCACATACTTTCCACATGCAAGGATATTCTGAACCTTTTAAGGGAATATTTAAGAAAAGAAGAAGGGTTGTGACTTATGCTTTTTTAAGAGTCTGCATTTTAGTTGAACCTGAGTATGAGAACTTTGTAGATTATTGTTTTCTATTTAATGAAGGAACAAATAGTATGTGCTACCAAACCTATAGTCACTGTTATTTATTTAATTAATATTTATTCATTTTATATTTCAATAGTCCTGTTAAGTCCTGAAAATTGTATGAATATATTATTAAAGTATTTTTACGTAAAAAAAATGGCCTGAACGATTGACATATACATTTTATATATTTGCAATAATAATAGGCAATGTGTTCAAAAAAAATTAAAATTTTATTTTTAAAAATTTATTCTTTTAAAGCAATTTACGAATGTTAATTTATTCGTTTAATAGCTGACAGACTCGTATTTCACTTCTGGTTCGCAAGAACTATATCCAACATGGAATAAATCCATCGGCATACAGTTTTTGGGTGCGGTAAAGAGTCAAGCACGCTGTTTGCTTAAAGATATAAATAAATATTGTGAACAATTTAGGGCACGGATAAGCATTGAATGGTGTGAGCAATATTATCAAAAATGTAAATAATTGCTTGCCATTTATCGCCAACCAGAAATTAATTGAAACATTGCGAACTAATACAAACACATATACGTACAAATACCAGAAATTTGATAAATTTAAGTCCACACACATGTGCCGGTTATGTTGCACAAATTTATGACAATTTAAATGGCGCACATTTGGTGCACAATTTGAAGCGATTAGCGTAGAAATTTTTGCGGATTCGGCTTATGCAGCCCAGTGGCACGTCGATGTTTGCCATATGTGGCAGCAAAGACCAGACACTTTTTGGCGCATTTGGCGTAATTTTTCATTTGTTGTAAAAAAAATTGTGTCTTTTGGGCGCGCCATTTGTACGAAGTGTTGCTGCAAAATATGATCAACATGTTGCAGCAACATTAAGTGCCGCAATTTTGTGTTGTGTTTGTGTCTGTGTGTGTGTGTGTGCATTTGGCATGTCAGCAATGACAACTTTATATGACTCACTGAAAAATTATCGCTAAAATTAAACACTGCCTCACTCTCCCTACTTTTTTCTCTTTCTCTAGAGCAACAACAAATTGGAGCCAACGCGGCGCGGCAACATGACAGCGCCAAGAAATTTAGTAAAATTCAGTGCAATACAAATCAAAACAACATGACAAGCGATGTGAAAAGTGCAATTAGCAGTAGCAAAGGCAGCGGCAGTCAGCAACGGCAGCAACATCAAACGCTTATCAACGGTAACACAACGCCGCCGGCAACAGCATCAAAAGCAGCAGCAGCCAACACGTCAGTCTCCGGTGCGACTATCGCAACTGACACGACGCGCTACAAATCGGGATTAAGTGATGTAGCGGCCGACGAGGACGTTGATGATGCAGCCACATCCACATTCACATCCACGGCAACAGCCACTGCAACTTCATCTGCCACTCCTGTGGCAGCTGCAAGCGTTTTTAACACCGGTTGTGCAACTATGCCGCGCACTCGCCAATACGGAAGCAATGCTGCAGGAGCACCGGCAGCCAACGCCATGACAGCTGATAAGAAATTCTTAAGCCGTGCTTCACCCGCCGCCAACACTTCAGCTTCACTTTCAGCTGCAGCTGCACCCCAGCAACATCATAAGTTGCAATTTGCCGATAAGGCTGAACTCAAATTAGCCACGCTAGACAATCTGGACCTGGCACACAGACTCGACCTAATCGACGACGGCGATGGGGAGGATCCGTATGGGGTACTCCAGGACTATTTGGATCGTGTTAAGGTAAGTGTAAACTGTAAATCTCTGAAAACATTCGCTCCCACGTTTGTTGCTTAATTCTCATACGAAATTCACTTGCTGCTTGTTGACTGACAATATCTAATTTCATAAATTTTGATATAATGATAAGCGACAGCAACCGTCGCCACGCATGGTTTAAGCTGGTCCCCTTCCTGGCTGTTACAGTTCCCCCACTTGGTCTCTATTCCCACCCTGGACTTGGGCTGTCAACACTGTGTGATTTTGCAAATGATTATTTTGCGTGACAGAAAAATGTGTTAAAGCAAACACAGTTGGGGCGCAACAGCAGCGGCGGCGTATTCGTAATGTGTAACGCATACGGAGCGTTGCACGCTCAGTCTTTTTGTTGTTGCCACTTGATCTTATTGTTGTTGTTGTTGTTGTTGTTGTTGTTGTTGTTGTTGCCATTTGTCGTTGTCGTTAGCGTTAGCGCTGTCAGCGTCGTATACATAAAACTTTATGTTTCTGTACCGGAAAGCGCAATATTACACACACACACATTCACACTTCGAGACACACCAGCGACAACGTCGTCGTCGTCGTCGTCATCGTCATCGTCAACGGCCGGCCGCAACTTTAGTTATTTTTATAACTGTTTCAGATGAAATTTGTCCACAGCCAAATCGCCTCTTGGCCCATAGCGGAAGCAACGCACGCACGCGTTCTTCATTAGCATTGCGTTTATGGTTCTGCGCAACTCGACGCGCTCTTCGAGCCCAAAGACAGTGAGCAGTGCTTGCATTAACTAACGGTTCGACTAGTTAACCCAAAACAACACTTGCATCTTGATTGCAATTATATTTAACTAACCTAATATTCTGTTTACTCTCTTGTAAAAGCTTAAACTTATCTGTGGACTTATAAATAAATAATCCGAAATTGAAAGTATATATATAATAATATTATTATATTATTATTTCTAGCTTGCTCCTTGCTTTTATGTGCTCATCACATTTGTTTATAATGGTGTCAGGTATTGTAATTTGCTTCTTCTCTTACTAGTGTTTTTTTTTAACTAAATCAAAAGCGATTAAGGTTGCAGTTTTTTTATAGTTATTGTCTACATATATCGGCCAAACTAGTTGTTCTATCAAAAAACGTATTTTGCTGTGTGTTTCTTGAATGTCAAGCACATGTTAAACTCATTCAAATCGTGTGCGCTTTTCTAGTTTATTTCTTTCGCCGTTCCCATAAGCGATATAACTGGCATTTCTTTATAGTTGGTGGCTGCACGCCATCTATGCACATTTTATAATCAGTGTCATCACCTCGACACCCATCGCGCGACCGGCCACGCCCTCCGAGGCGTTACATGCGTTGCTGGCGCTGTTGTTGCTGTTGCTGTTGCTGTTGCTTAGTTGGCGTGGGCTGTCGGCTTATGGCTCTAGCTTTGGCGCTGTCTCTGACTTTGGCCCTGGCCCGCTATAGCCAGTTATTAACGCCTTTTTTTCCATATTTCAGCTCAATGCAGCTAATTTTTTGGCTAAATTGAAATTATTAGCCGGCAACTGTGGCTAATGATGACAAAATGTGTCACACTGCTGCCCACACGGGGCAGTCGCTTTCTTTTGGTGGTGCTTCCTTCGCTGCCCCCGCTGCCCCGTGGCCACCCCGCGAGGCCTCATTTGTGCGGCGCGTTTATTATGACAAATAGTGCAGCACTTTAGCTGCAAATTGCCGTTACTCGTAAGACTCAGTAAGACGGTTGTTGTAGTCGTGGCCTTAGGCTTAATTTGCCTAGTTATGAAATGCGTTTGTGGAGGTGGCGATGGTGGCATTGTTGTTGTTGCCGTCGTCGTCGTTTTTGTTGTTGCTGTTGTTGCTGCTGTCTACGTTGTGGTTGTTTGACCTATTTTGAATGCGCCAGCGAAGCGTGCAGCGAATCTGGTGGGCTGCCTTTGAAACAGATGCAACATGACAAGCGCTTGGCAACTCGTTTTGCTTCGCGCTTCCTGCATCAATTAGCGTTTGTGTTGCATTTTGACTACGCACACACACAAGCGCATACAAAATCCATAATTTAACTAAGCCGCACACCAATCATAATTGAGGCTCGTCGACGGGCCGACGAGTCCATCAGCTCAATCATGCCTTTAACGTCTAACGTTTTTAGCCATTCATTCATACCGATAAGCCATCGAAAGCATCAACAAAAACAAAAATCACATTATTAACAAGGCTTGCGTGTGTTCTCAAACGATTTTAATTATAGATATCGAAAATCTGGCAATAAGAAATTGAGACGTAAACTCGACAACAAAGCAGCAGAGACTGATCCTAGGGATTGTCTCTGGTTTAGAGCAGCGGTTCAGTGAACCCACGAAATATCAGCCAATTATGCGAATGCTGTTAATGAATGTGGGCGACAGTTTGCCTTTAACTTATCTGCGAGTCTATAACTTTATGCAACAGCTATAGGCGAACCTGGAGCTGGGTAATTTGCGCCTGCAACTGCGTCTGTGCAGCTGCCTAGAGAAAGTTGTCTTTGCCCAATTTGCAAATGACGTTTTTTTGTCAACGTCAACAGAAAACGGTTAAAGCAAACGCCAAATGGCAAACAAATAGCAATAAAAGGCAGTGCCAGCCTTGTGCACGTTACTATTTTTGTCAACCAGGAGTTGCTGCAGCCGTGTCCCAATGCAGACAATAAACCAGAAATCGCAGCCATGCGCCAAATGAAGCCAAAAAAAAAAAACAAAAAATAAAACAAAAAAATAAATAAATAAATAATACTGAACAGTCAACAGTCAACTAACAGCAGCAACATGTTGCAGCGCTGTCATTGCCACAAATCAAATGAAAGTGAAGCAACTCTACTACAACTGTCAAAGTGTTCGATTGTGCCTCCGAGCAGCTTCTACAATTTCACCAGCAGCAATCATAATTGTGGACAGCAATTAAGCTGCTGTCAAATATTGCCAGCTACTCATGCTGCTCGTGTTACAGTTACAGTTGCAGTCCCCAGTTGCCAGTTGCCAGTTGCATGTTGCTGCCGTGCGCGCTGTTGCCTCACCCTCGCTTTAGACAGAGCGTGTTGTCAACAGCATTTGGCTCATTCCAGCACTGTTGACAATGCGTTGATATTTTCCGACAAGCAAATCAGTTGCAACAAAAAACCATTGCCACAAAAATTGCGCCAATTTGCTGAGACTGGACGCAATTCGACTATTGCCGTTGCTGGACGGTTTGTACGATCAGTCACAAGAAAATATTTACCTGCACACGGACTTTCTTTTTAGACCGTCATACCAATTGGCTATTTTTTTTACTTTATCTTATTTTTTTTCTTTTTGTGGATGCCTTAGCAAATGTTATGCCCAAGTGACAGAAAGTTTTCAATGCCCATGTTGCTGTGCTATCCACTTGAAAGACTTTGCAGCCTTAAATTTGTGCAATCCTCACTTTTGACATGTTTGGTTTAATATTCAAAAATAAAAAAACTTAAGTTGCAGCTGCAGTTATTGTTCAAATGTTATGAGACAAAGTAGTTGTAGAAAAGATAGTTATTCTTCTTAGATCATAGTCCGCTTACCATTGCTGTATATTCTGCAAGAATACAACTGTAGAATCGTTTGTTCCGTTAAGTAATATACCTAACTTTTTTGGGTGACTTATCTTAAGCTCTTAAGTCTCTAATTTCTCTTAAATGTACCTATGAACATATCCATTCAGCTTATTTGGAATATTGTATACCAACTCCTGACATTTATCCCTCAAAAATCTAACCCAACTCACAGCAAACCCAAAAAAAAAGTATCCCAAAAGATATTCATGACATTATGTATTTACGTGTTTGCATCTTGGAATCTTGGCGGAGGTGCACGTGTGGCTCGCTTGACCACTTTGCTGGATCACTCGAAGTGTCATTGCCCAGTTGAGGGGCAACAGCAGCCAAGCAACAACTGCTGCACTCATTTTTCTAGCCAAACGCAGAGTTGGGTTCAGTTGTGGTGGTTGCCCCCAGACTGAAGTGCCATTGAAATTACAATGATCTTCATATGTTGTTGGACTGATCGCAAACGTCTAGCTACCAAAAACCCGAAACCAGACGCAAACGCAAACGCTGGCGCGCATCTGCTTAAGTTTTTTGTTTGTGTGCGTGTGTGTGTGTGAGTATTATTTAACCAATTTGTTGTTGGTTGCTATGACCTTCAATGGTCATTTGTACAAAACAAAGAGCTGGTCTGGCCTGAACTGAACTGAACTGTGCTCGCTGGCTGACGGCCTGGACTGGCATGGTCTGACCAGCAGACTTTGCGTCTCTCCAAATATTTTGACGTTGTTGTCGATTTGGATGCCGACTGCCAGACTGGCCGACTGGTCAATGTCAATGTCAGAAATTTGTTGAAGTGGAAAAATTCAGTTGCTGTTGTAACGGAGGCTTAAAGCTTTTTTGGTTTTCCTCTAACCGTCAGCCGGTGACTGGCTGACTGATATTTTTAGGTTCAACGCTTGCTAATAAGCTGAAGCCACAGCCGCTTGATTGATGTGCGTTTTGGGGATTACATGGCAGCAGCATCATCAGCAGCAGCAGCAGCAGTTTGACCTTACTAGTCACAGCTTTGTTATAGCTGCTATTGCAGCTAAATTGCTTTCATTGCTGTTGTGTTTGTTTGTTGTTCTATCTGGCTGCATATCTGCGCAGCGGACATATCGCTACGTTGGCATCGGCATCAACAACTGCGTGCCACGCCCGCGTCGCCATGTTGCAGCTGTGTGGAGTCTGCGACTGCATCTCGGGTCTGCGACGAAGTCTAAAGTTGAATTGCTGGCACAATGCTGATTACATTTAGCGATAAATTAGCCAATGAATATAATTAAAAAACAAAAAAAAAATAGTCGCTGCCCAAGAGGCTTTACAGTCTCTAGAGGCTGCCACAAGGGCACAGACCTTCACAGCACAATTCTAGAAAGGCCCCAAGGGCAGCTGGCACCAAACCCCAAGCACCTCGGGCAGTCATGTAACCTTCGATTATTTCGATTTACTCAAAATCAATTGCATGCTTTATTTTATTTATTTTCTTATTCTTACACATTCTCACTAAAACCTTCGTGCACTAAAAAGAGAAAACGATACTCGAGCGCCCAGGGGAGGTTGGCCAAAAAGTGCTTACAAAACAAAACGATCGCCATTTACATGTCCAATTGGCCATAATCAATGTCAATGTCAGTGTCATGGCCAATGGGACTAGCGTTGCGCACCCGCGTTAATTGTGACTCGCGGGCATCGTGCACAGATCGCCGCCAGCGCTGATAGCTTTTAGCCCCTCCTGGCCAGGATATTTTCACCTGCTCTGGCTGCTGTCGCTGGCGCATGCCCGGATTGACAATGAAGCGCACACGCTGCATTGCAGCTGGTTGCTGTTGTAAATTAGCTGACATTGATCTTGTCGACTGAAATCTATGAGCAGGCTGTGGCAGTTGCAGTTGCACTTGGGACGTGGCCAGACGGTGCCTGCTAGCGCCCTCAGTTGCATCCGCAGCTGACATTGATGGCTTGACTGATTGATCGATACTATTAATTTCATGCGTTGACATTCTTTGCGGCCAGTTGTCGCCTTTGTTGCTGTCGAACTTTAGTTTTCTCGGCAGTTTTCCCCACTTGCTCGACGGCAGCAAATTTTGTTTGGCTGTCAACTGCCGTTTGCCGCGATTCGGAAAGAATGGATCGTCGACGTCGTAAAGATCGCGCAGTTTTAGTTTTTTGCCGCGATTCGGGAAAAAGGGATCGTACAGCTTGAAAAGATCTCGTTCTTTTTTGCCGCGATTCGGAAAAAATAGATCGTCATACTTGAACAGATCTTTGACTTTGTCGCGCTTGCCGCGATTCGGCACAAACGTCTCGTAGCGATTCAAGAGCTCCTCCAGATCGGGCGATGTGTGCTTACGGCCGCGTGGTGGTATAAATGGATCGTCCTTTGATGCCAGATCATCTATAAAACGACATTGAGATCGAGAGGGGACCCAGGCATGCTATTATTAAGAATATTCCTTGCCACATGCGTTTAAAATTAAACGAAGCAAGAATAGAACTGAACAGAACTAAACGAGGAGAGGTTGGTTCTTTGTAATTTCAACACCCTGATACTCGATACGCCCATTGAATTATGATTTATGCATGCTCACCGCCCAGTTTGTAGCCATCCTTTAGATTCTGCTTCTCGCGCCGAACCAGTACATAATGTGGCTCATCAACGATCAGCGGTGGCTCCAACTGCCCCGAGAAGTTGAACTTCTTCCATGTGTACATGCCCGGATGATAAAAGTCTGCGGCACTGTCGCTCAAATGGCCATTTGGAAGTTGCTGCTGTGGGTAGAGGAGGTGCATGGCCCAGTTGAGGAACTTTGCCAGGTCCTGTTCGCCAGTGAGCAGCATGATCACCTCGTTGTTGTTCTGTGGGTTAATATCTTCATTGTAATCACTGTAGTCTGCATCCAAGGAGTCGCCAGAAGTATTTTCGCTGTCGGAATCCAGCTGATCCTGCATTTCATCTAGTTGCTGTCGCATACGCGCAACGGCTTCTCTATTTCTGTTAAAGATTGGAGATGGGGAAACTGTTTGAAATTCTATAATATCAGTCTGTGTGATATCTGTGTTAAGATTAATGATGCAACATTTGTAGCGCGCGTCAGTTTAAGGATCGCCATAGTGCATCATTTCTGAAAAACATTTTTCTTTTGATGGTACGTGGGATGCTTAGGTTTCAATTACACGAGCGCGGCTGTCGCTGGGTTTCTCTTATTCACACACTCACACACACACACAGTGCCTGCCTAAAAGTTGATGAACATATCTGCGTACGTGGGCTGCCTTCAACAATGGCAGCCACTCGAGCAGCTGACCCAGAAAATCCCCCTTTTAAATGCTATGCAGAATTAACTATGGACAATGTGATAATCTTGCTGTCATGTAGGCTCATCCAATCAATAGTCAATTTTGGGCAATTCGCTTTATAAATTGCTGTGTAAAATTACAAATTAAAGGCACAAAAAACAACTGTACGTTATGCGGGCTTAAGGCCAATTAATCGACGCATTTAACAAATCAACAAAAACACAAAGTAAAAGAAAAACATAAGAAATGATTAATTGTAATTTAATAGCAGCGCCCAAGACCAATCATTTTTCAACGGGAAGACCATACTCTTTAAAATTATGGAGATGTGCGGGCTGGACTATATGTGTACTCTTTACATGTGATGTAAGCTTACAGAAACTGTTGAAAGCATATTAACTTCATCTAAAAAGTCTATACATTAAGATAATCTGTGCATAAGTCTTCAAAAAATTAAAAAAAAAAAGTAGGAATTTGAACGCATAAGTGGAAGTGGCAAGAAAGATATTTTATGATTTGGATTTAACAAATTTAAAGATCGAAGAAAACAGGTCAACTATTTGATAATCCCAAATTTTCTTTCTCAATGATTCATTTGTTAAAATCGTTATTAAAATTAAAATAACAGAGTAATGTATTGAATTTAAAAAATTTAACTGTGACGAAATCCGATCAAATATTATACAAAAATGCAAAAGCTACCCAATGAATGAGTGTAGGGTATACAAATTAGGCATAATTATTTCAAGTCACAATCAAAAATTTCGTGGAGAGACAATAAAAATTTCTCACTTCTTACTGGACGGCAAGGGGGAGTCTCCCTTTCAGCTTTTAAGCTGAATGAAAAGTGAAACTCAATGCACATTGCAATTTTTTGTTGGTTTTGTTTCGTTTCGGGCCAATGAATTTGCTGACAGTTGTTATTTTACGAAAATTTACAAAATAAATCAACATATGTATGCGGCGCGAAGTTACAGAAAGAAAACTACAATCGTCGAACTGATTTTTTCACGCCCATTAATTGGTTTTGCGTGTTTTTGGCCGACAGTCAAATTGCCGACGATTTGTTGCTCCTCTTGTTGACTTTTTACTTTGCGACTAAAGCCTGGCGCCCGGGCGCTTTACTCAAAAGGTTTACCCCGAACCTGAACCTGAACTTTAACGCGCTTGATAAATTGCAATCCGCCTTTAATTGGTTTACAAGCGACTTGCGACAGGCGAGAAAGTTTTTTTCGGCAACTTTCTGGAGCTACCTTGAACCCGTTGCCATGTAGATTTAGCCCGAGTGATTGCCACCCAGAGATAGAGGGGCACATCCTTAGCTCACCTGACCGCCAGCATTGCGCGGCTGTATTCCCGTGCACAATTGCCGTTTGCGGCCTCGCAGCCACTGGCCCAGTATTTGCGCGGTGTGGGCGTGGCATACTTGAGTCCAAGTTTATGGCCATTTTGCGGCACAATTTCCTGCGGCGCTGATTGCATTCGTGGCTCTAAATCATAAGCGTCGCTCAGTGCTTTTCGATTAAAATCCGCCGGCTGTGGTTCCTGCGCCACATCCACCCGGACGCGCTCCCCGTTGTTGTCGTTGTCGTACCGCAAATTGTATTTGCCGGCCGCGGATGCGGACTCCTTACTGTGAGCCATATCGCGCGGTGAATCGTTGCCGCTGTCAAACAGGACGCGTGCATCCTTTTTCCAGATCTGCTGCTGCTCGTGCTGCTGCTGCTGCTGCGGTTGCTGTTGCTGTTGCTCTTGCTGCTGCAGCTGTCTCAAGGCCACCGCCTCCGTAGCCGCGATAAGCGATGGTGGCAAAGATAAGGCCACATTGCCTTGGCCGTTGTTGGCGAAGCCGCCGCTACAATAAATCGCCAGGCAGACACAGAGCCAGGCAAGCGTGAGCCTCATGCTGTCTGGACTCCGCGTCTTTGGCTGGCTGGTTCGAAGTCTGCCTCTGGGCTGCCTCGATCGGAACGGCTGTTCCAATTTTGCCTTGTGTCGGGCGCTTTGAAGCTGCGACCGCTGTGTTCTGCTCTTAGAAACTGAAAGTGGCCGCAAAGCAACTTCACTTTTTATAGCCGCCAAGATGCTGGCCACTGGCCAAGTCTACACGTGGAGTTGTGGGAATACGCTCTGGACCCTTGTCGCATGTGGAGGACCACGCGTGTGTGTGGCTATTGGCTATTGTTTGCCCGGCGCATTCTACCATGAAATTAAATACCAAAATGTGCAGTGTACTCATGATTCGGTTTGTCAAACTGGGAAATACGCATGCTGCCACAAGCGATGCTCCCAATAGAATTAAATAATATTGTGGTACATATTTCTACACATTAGCTCTACGGGCCGTTAGCGATTTTGTGGACGACTATATAAACAGTTACATTTCTGTAAACAATACGGTCTGATTGTTCTATTTACGTAGTCTGGCTTGGGAAAGTCGCATATGGTATGGGTTGTCGGTTCGACCTGGTCCCTCTACAAATTAGCTGACAACTTCTCACACGAGCAGGACAAATGAGGCAGCGGCTCTGCCAAAACATTCCCACCGATACAATCTGTGGCCAAGTCTAAGCGGCGATGGCAGTGGCTGCCTAAGATGCCCCACGTCGGCTCTTTCTTTCATGGCGCAGCCAATAGATGGGCTCTCTACCTTTGAGAATTTATTACTTGCTAATGCTCGATCGCATTTGTCTGCAGCAGCAACAACTTACAACAAGAACAACAACAGCACAAACACAAACACAATTGTTGAGTAATGAGCTCGGCACGTTATTAATGTCACTGGGCCTGGTGCTCCGGCCAGTTTTTGTTGCCCGTTCTTGTTCTCTGTTCCCGTTCCCGTTCCCGTTTCGAGTTCTCGTGCTGGAGCAGCTCTTTTGTATCTTAGGGCCACGTTTTTTAATTAAGTAATTCGCTGACTTTGTTAGCCCTGTGGGTCCTCTGTCTGATCTTCTTTAGAAACTGTTCTCTGCTGCTTTTGTTGCTGTAGCTTTTTGTTTAATCTGGCTAACAAATTGCTTCATTTCAATTTATTTGCATTTGTTGTTGCTGCTGCACGTCTTGGCTGTTCTTCTTGTGCCATTGTTGCTTTTGTTGTTGTTGTCTGCAGTTCGTGGCTGCAGTTTTCTTGACTCTCAGTCTGAAAAACCTTTTTCTACCTTTGCGGTCGTGTTCTAATTTATTTGTCTTTGATTGTGCCCCATGTCTCTGTGGCTCACTGCCACAGACTCAATGTGAGTAATGTCTAATCGTGTCTTTGTCCCTCTCTCTCTTTCTCTCTGACTTTGGTTGGCCAAATTAAGCAGACATACATCATAGCTCGATCCATTAGAATCTGGGCGCTCTAGGCGCAGCGCGATTAATAGAGACCCCGCTACCGCCGACTGCTATTGCCTTTGATATATGCACGCAATTAGAGCGCTAATCAAAACCAATCGCGGCCAGCAGCGCTCTGAATTTATGTGCAACTGCAACTAACAACTCGTATTCTAATTGCAGCTGGAAATCAACGAGGTCTTCGAGTTGCGCAAGGCGCAGCGTTTGCAACAGCAGCTGCAGGAGCAACTCGAGGCTGTGCGACAGGCAGCAGCCGCAGCCAAGCAGCTTGATGAATTGTCGCGTTCTACGGAATCTGATAGCGGCTTTGACAGCAGCAGCACAACAGCAACAGCAAAAGGAACATCAACAACAATTGCAAATGCAGCAACATCAACAGCAACATCAACAACAACAGCAGCAGCAGCAGCAGCAGCAGCAGCGAGCAACAACAGCAAACCAGTGACAACTAAACTAAGAGCCCTGCCGCCGCCGCCGTTGAGTCCCGTCACAGGTTCAAGTCCGCCTTCCGCTGACCAGCCGGATGATGTGAACATTTGGGCAAACAAATTTCTACGTGATTTGGACAATCTGATGGGTGGCGATAAGCTGCCATCGCATCTGGCTTCCATTGCAGGCAACGGATCAGATTCAGCCTCGAGCAACAGCTCGCCCACGTCCAGGACAGCGCCCATGCTGCTTTCTGCAGCAGCCAGCGCAGCCCTGCAGAGTCGCCATGGCAAGGGCCATGCCACCGAACAGCAGCAGCAGCAGCAGAACGGACTCGTCTTGAAACCGGAGAAGCATGTAAGTTAAACGCAATCATAAATTCTCGCACTGAGATTTCATAATATGAAATCGCTTGGATACTCTTGTAATCTCTTACACGATTTCAAGAAGAGGCAAGCGGCAAACGCAGCACATTTTATAATATGTAGGTTAGATAAAAAGCGCTTTAAACAAAGGCATTTAATCTAAAGACAAACAATGTTGTCCACACATAACGCTAGAGCCCTGCCCTGCCCTGCCCTGCCCTCCCCTCACCCTCTCTCAAAGAACGCCCCACAAGAGTGCGACACGAGCATATATCCCCAAATACAAAAGAATTTTCTCTCAAGAACTGCCGCCATATGTGCCACATGCTACGGCCAGCGACTGTGCCGGATGCGCAAGTGAAGCGCGTGAAATTTATGAGCAGCATTCGTCAGTGGGGCATGGGGCGGGGACGGAGGCTGGGGGCAGAGGGCGGTGATAGACAGTCACTTACAGACTGCCACTTGAATGAGTTAAACTTTGAACTGTTGAAAAGATAAAAAAAATAGATGGGGAATAAAACAGCAGCCCATTTTATGGCTACCAGTTGCATTCGGGCTTAAATAAAGAAGAGGCGTCGACTTGCAGCGCTATAAAATGTGTAATAAAAATGAGCTAATTGCTGAACTCTTTAAGAGCCAAGTATTAAAAGCAATTGATTAATGATTGCCTTAAAAATATACCAAAATATATACCAACCCAAGCTAAACTGATGCAACTGCATCTATTTACTAGGCTCACACACAACTCGACTGTGGTAACCACACACACAGACACACTTAAACACAGATTCAATCCACACTCACTCGATGACCCACTTAATCCAGACATAAACCATAAACCAAAGCCCAGAAACCCAAGCAACTTGTTAGCTGTCTCTAGCTTATCATATCAAATAGATCTAATTAAAACATTTATAAGCCCAAGCTGCTCATAAACGGCACTGAGTTTGTGGTCTCTTGTGTTTGTTTGTCGTCTATTGCTTGTTGTTTGTTGCATATGCTTAGCATACATTTCGCTCAGAGCTTGCTGTGATTATCAGTGGAAAAACCTCCAAAAGGCAGCAGCAACTACAACAACAGCAACAGCAACAAACCAAATATTAATTTTTAAAACGCGTGCCAGCGGAAAAACACGACACGAAAATACCGCAACACCCAAAACAAAAAAAAAACAAGTAAGATTGCTCTAGTCGGGACCTCCCGACTAGGAGATACCCTGAACCCAGCATTTAACACATACACACAAACTCTCGGCACTAA